>JAMQGT020000088.1:0-27500 GCA_024447675.2 Pterophyllum scalare
GTGAAAAAAAACTGTGCACTATACTGATTCCGTTTTTGTATCCAAAAAACATAAAACCACGGCTGCCCAAATCACGGCAGAATTAAATGTGCACCTCAACTCTCCTGTTTCCACCAAAACTGTCCATCGGGAGCTCCACAGGGTCAATATACACGGCCGGGCTGCTATAGCCAAACCTTTGGTCACTCGTGCCAATGCTAAACGTCGGTTTCAATGGTGCAAGGAGCGCAAATCTTGGGCTGTGGACAATGTGAAACATGTATTGTTCTCTGATGAGTCCACCTTTACTGTTTTCCCCACATCCGGGAGAGTTACAGTGTGGAGAAGCCCCAAAGAAGCGTACCACCCAGACTGCTGCATGCCCAGAGTGAAGCATGGGGGTGGATCAGTGATGGTTTGGGCTACCATATCATGGCATTCCCTTGGCCCAGTATTTGTGCTAGATGGGCGCGTCACTACCAAGGACTACCGAACCATTCTGGAGGACCATGTGCATCCAATGGTTCAAACATTGTATCCTGAAGGCGGTGCCGTGTATCAGGATGACAATGCACCAATACACACAGCAAGACTGGTGAAAGATTGGTTTGATGAACATGAAAGTGAAGTTCAACATCTCCCATGGCCTGCACAGTCACCAGATCTAAATATTATTGAGCCACTTTGGGGTGTTTTGGAGGAGCGAGTCAGGAAACGTTTTCCTCCACCAGCATCACGTCGTGACCTGGCCACTATCCTGCAAGAAGAATGGCTTAAAATCCCTCTGACCACTGTGCAGGACTTGTATATGTCATTCCCAAGACGAACTGACGCTGTATTGGCCGCAAAACGAGGCCCTACACCATACTAATAAATTATTGTGGTCTGAAACCAGGTGTTTCAGTTTCATTGTCCAACCCCTATAAGCTCCAAGTAGAAAAAATATTTTTTTTACTAAAAAAAATACAAACATGCTTTTTGTACAACTATATAACAGAACAATCAGGTGTCACAATAAGATGTCACACAAATTATTTGTGCCACTTCAAAAAAACAGTCCATCACAAGACAGAGGGGCCCATCACAGGACCTCAGAGTGCACTGTACTGTTGTACACCTGGAGATAACATTTGTACACTGCTCAAAAAATAAAGGGAACACTCAAATAACACATCCTAGATCTGAATGAATGAAATATTCTCATTGAATACTTTGTTCTGTACAAAGTTGAATGTGCTGACAACAAAATCACACAAAAATCATCTGTCATGGCTGGTGCTGGCAAGGCAGGGAGGACCCCAAAGCAGGACACAGGCAAGAGCGGATGTGTGCTCAACACTTTATTTAAATTACTGGAATGCCAGATGCTGGGCAAGGGCCAGCTACACAAAACTAAACTCAAAACCCTAGAAAACTTGAAAACTTGATAACTCGAAAACTTGAAAACTTGAAAACAAAACACACAGCGGTCATCAACATAGATGAAACGACGAGGACCCGAATAAGGGCTTAAATACACACAAGGGGATTAGGGCAAGTGAAAACACCAAGGGACGACAGGTGAACCAAATGAACCTAATGACACAGGGGAAGTAAAACTAAACACAAAGCACAGGGAACACAAGACTATCAAAATAAAACCAGAAGGGACTCAGGGGAACAGACACAGACTTGACACAAGAAAACACAAGGAACTAGAAACAAACTAAAACCCCACAACAAAAGAAAACCCTCAGGAACAGACAAATTAAGGTTAAACCAAAAACACAGCGGGTCCACAAACCCCGGACCATGACATAGCACTGTATTTGAGTCTGCCTTTGGTGGGTTTTTTGGTTAGCATCTGCCTTGTCCATGACTGTGCAGCACAGTAAACACACTACACTACACTACACTACACACTAATAATACAATACAAACACGCTTAATGTCACAAATCTCTCAAATTTCAAAACTCGATATCGCTGTCTCTCTCTTTCAATGCTGTCACTCCCAGAACTTTCACCTGTTGCTCAGAAGCCAAATGCCACAAGTTCCCATTTAGTTTTTTGATTGCTTGATGTGGTCCATTATTCCACCAATAGGAAAGTTTTTTTTTTGTGCATGTTTTTGTTTTTACTTGCAAGAACTTTATGCTAGCAAATATCCTTTTTTTTTAAAAAAAAAATCTTTTCTTCCTGTACGAAACACCTATCAAATAATGGCAATATTTCTAAAAAGCATGCTGTAAATTATTTATCATAAGTCTGGTTTTACTATCAACACAATATAAATCTGCACTTTTGACACAAGTTGAAACGGAGACTCAGTGAGGCAGCATCTCGCTGCTACATCATCTTAAGTTGGCGATGTCGTCTGGATGCACCGCCGTGTCCGTCGACTCCAGAGGACTAAGCAACTTTTAAATTAGAACACATGCCAACAACTATCTTCCAAAAGAAAAGTTTCCCATTCATAGTGCGTAACTGGCATGCATCCTTTCAACTTGACCTCTGCAGGAGGATGAACAAACTGGTTATTGATTGCTGAGAGACTGTAACCAGGCCCTTTTCACTTTGATGAGGTAATGTTGTGATGGTAAATGTCAGAGAAATGTCAAAGCCTTCTGGGCTCAGATTAAAAGCGAGGCCCACAGGTCAGATGGAAGTCAACCATTACTGTGGCATGTCATATATGGAATGGACATTTCTCTGCTGAGTCAGCAAAGGACAGTGTATGATTCAGCAGATATCTCCTTGGCCAGATAAAAAGGAATCAACCCGTTCATACTGTATCTTGGAGGCAAATATAATGTGAAGAAAGCCAAAAAAGGAATGACTCTTACAGATACTACTGATGGTGGCTTAGTTGGTCTCAGGAAATTCTAAACAAGGATATGAAATAACATGAAAATTGTGTGCAGGGAGCTTAATGGAATGGGTTTCAATGGCTGAGCAGCTGCTGTAGGTGTAATGTGAAGGTGGCCATATTTTTAAAGCATGACCTCGCATTAAAATTGCAAATTAAATGGAAATGCGTTGAAGATATTCTGTGCTCACAGTTTACGGTCCTAGTGTGTAAGGAGTCCACTGATCCAATTCTGCACCTCGAAAATGTCTCTCCTGCTTGCACACGATGCAGTTTAAGATATTTTTGCACTTCTATAATGGTGGCTACATTTCTTTATAAGCACATTACTTTATGAGCTTATTATTGGTGTATGGTTGTAATTATTCATACTGGTTTATGATGTGGTTGAAAGTAGCTTGTTTATCCTGAAATTTCTTGTGTAGCCTGTAAAGGTGGCCCAATGCATGCCCCCCATCACAGTCCAGTTCATATACTCTGGCACCAACCCTGGTCATATATGACGGAAAACTCTCTCTTTGGACGTTGTGGAAAACATAATGTTAGGATCTTGTATTGTATAGTTTTGTACTGTATGTACCATTTGGGCTGTAGTTTGTTTTTACATTCCTGAAATGTTACAAACAAAAAGATGAATCAAGAAAATGCAGATGAAGAAAAATTCATTATCAAAATAAACGTGGACTGTAGCCCTTGCCAACACAACATTAAAAAGACATGTATTCACTCTTTATTAATGCTGTTCTTACCTCTTTTGATGGTGCCATCTCGGTGCAAACAGCCTACAGGCTGCACACTTGTGATGTAAACTGGCAGACGGCTGCGACAATCCCTTCCTCCGGCAATCGTGATGCCGAGGGAAAGCCGAGGCTCCTTCTTCAGACTCACAGTCTTCTCCTGACTAGAAAATCCACCTGGAGGATCCTACATAAATAATGGGACATATGAATACCAAGCAATAAGAAACCTGTCGACCAGCTTCATTGTACGGATTTTTAAAATTTTGTCAGCCTCATTTATTACGTCATGTTTTCTCCACAGGAGTTAATCTTATTGTTTGGTCTAACATGTATCAAGACTGCCAGTTAATTTCAGTCTCTCCAGGATCACTGACTTAATTGATCCCCCCCCTCACAAAACCACTTGTAGAAACAAATGTGAAACATCTGAGATGGAACAGAGGTAAAGGCACTGGGAACGTGTGAGGTTCAGCACTAAGCTCTTGTACTGGAAAAGATGTGTGGAAAATGACAACTTCAACCAGCCTTCTTGTTGCTCTACGGAGTCTGTAAACCATCAGAAGGGAAGCTTGGGGAAGGTGGGGGTTCTTCCTCTCCACAGCAGGGAACCCCCCCAGCAAGACGAAAAGGCTTGACTCTGCAGGCGAAAGCTAACTGTTACCAGCTTTGATCCTCTGCCTCGCAAAGAAATAGCCAAGGGGGAAAAAAAAAAAACAAGACAGTGGCCCCGTAGTGGCAGAGTGAACAGCACCCGGGGCCTTTTGATCAGGCCAGAGGGAGGCCCCAGAGAAGGGCTTTTATCTCCGCTCACCATTGCAGGTGTCTGCTCTCACCCCTCAGCTGGGGGGTTGCTGTTCTTTCCACTGACAGTGTATGGGTACAACTGAGTGTGAGTGACGCAGGAGTGAACGTCACAATTACACTGTGTAAACAGAAACATGTAAAGTTCGTAAGATACTGTGACCAACATTGTGGTGATAAAACACAACAGCTGGAAACCATCTGCAAATTTGGATATAAAATATATAATTAATAAAAAAAAAAAGAAGGCCAGGAGCAATCCTTACTCTGAGTTTGAGCATTGTCATGGGAGGAAATGTTCCACGTTACCTTCATGTAGGTGGACTGGCGCCTGAAGTATTGCGGCTCAGGCATCCTCCTGGGTGTTCTGCTGTGCTGTCCCTCTCTGCTGCCTCCTACGTCTTCCTGAGTCTCTGGAGATCGCATCACCACAAAGTTCACACGCATCTCACTGGCCTGTTTGCACAAAATATAAAAAGGAAATGATTTTATGCAAACAAAATTCATTCAACACTCCTATTAGGAATTTCTCTGGCAGGTGGTATTTATGTTGTTAGAGCTGCACGTCTGGTCTACTAATAATCACTTAGGTTACTGTCAAACATTTTCCATGCTGTGGTTGGTGATCCTCCTGGCTGCCTTTGGTTCATAGAAATATCAAGATATGTCATTACTTGCAGAGACTTGCTGGGGACAGTCCATTATATTTAACACACTATCAGACACGCACTCCTGTCCATTAATCTGACAGCATCTGAATGTGTTGACTGCTGTATGAGCTGTAAACATCCTCTGTTGCAAAATTTTGTTAACATGCTGGTGATGTCACTTTTTGACACAAATAACATTTGGTAGTCTCAAATACAAGGTTTAAAGGATTTGAAAATCACTGAATTTTGTTTTTATTTACTCTATTTATTTACTTTATTTAAGTTGTTTTTTTTTTTTAAAGAAAAAAGCGTCCAGTCTTTAATCTACCTGTATGATCTGGGCAGCGCTCTCAGGTGTGCCATGCCTCAGGTCATGTCCATTGATGGCTAAAACCTTATCGTTGTTCCTCAGTTTTCCATCTTCGGCTGCCAAACCACCAGACAGCAGGTCCAGGATAAAAACCCCACTCTCATCCGATTTGCGGATGAGTTTGATGCCGAGTGGCTCTGTGCGCTGACTCTTCACCAGCGTCACCTGCAGGACTGTACCGGGGTTCTGACTGGAGGTACTGTTACTCTGGGGACTGCAAGAGCGCGGGCAGTCAGTGGAAGTGGCAAGCTGATGCTCAGACCGTTGATCCCTTAATTTGAAACCTTTCTCCTGCATGACGGTGAGTCTGAGGAGGGAGGGCAGCCGCAGCACTGTGATGGCCCGGATGTGGGGAACTGATGTCAAGCTGATGTCATTCACCTGGAAACACAACACCACGAAGAGGAGAAACAACAGTGTCAATGATAAATACTGCACTGCATACTATATACCTGCCCTACTGTGTGAAGTTCACTCAGCATAAGAGATCAACTTTTCTTGCAAGATAGTGTAATTTCATGTTTATAGAAAAAGCTCTGTTTCAATTTCTGATATCTGGTTTTTATATTATATATACACTACACAGTGATGCGGTGCTTAGCATGGCTGCCTCAGTAAGAAGTCTCCTGGTTCTAACCTGTCAGCTACCTGGGGTCTTTCTTTGTGGAGTCTGCATTCTCTTCCTGTGTAGTGGCAGTTCTAAAGTCTACTGGGGCCCTAGGCAAAAAATAAAAACGAGCTCCTTCAAGTTATGCTAACAAGTCGACTGTCAGTCTGATGACTCTGACTCCCAGCCCTGCATACTTGACTCGGTCACATCACAACCAGCAGAGCTGGACACACGAGGTTTGCTAGTTAGAGTAACTAAAGTTAAATGTCAAAGTAAACAAAGGAAAAATTCTAATGGAAGTTAAATTATTCTAGTGTCTCTCCTCAACATTTGGCAGTGGCGAAGTGGGTTCCAGAGGGTCGCGGGTTCGAGTCCCCGTCTGAGCGTGTGCTGTCATTATGTCCCTGGGCAAGACACTTAACCCACATCGCCTAAGTGTGAATGTGGTTGTGTGGTCGGTGGTGGTTGGAGGGGCCGTAGGCACGAATTGGCAGCCACGCTTCTGTCAGACTGCCCCAGGGCAGCTGTGGCTACATTAGTAGCTTACCACCACCAAGTATGATTGAGGTGTGAATGAATAGTGCACAGAATTGTAAAACGCTTTGAGTATTGTGAAAAGCGCTATATAAGTCGAAGGGATTATTATTATTATTATTTAAGTTATTTAGTATAGCATTTAGTTATTTAGCACTATAGCACTATATTTAATCTTTATTATTCTGCTCCTCCCTCTTCTTTTTTCATTCCCAGGACAACTCCCCTTGATTTTCATTGTTGTCATTAGGTTTGTTTAAACAGAATCATGCATGCCACTTGCAAAGGGAGTGCCTCAGATAGGGCAGCATCAGGGAGGTCAGGTCTCTTGCACTGTCATTGCAAACTCCATAATGCCACTGCTAAAGTTTAAAGTTTGTCAGCCCTCGGCGGCCCCAAGCAGTTACCTGCAAAATGAATTTGCAGGGTTAAACATTTCCTTGGTTAAAAATTACCTTAGAGACATCGCCATATCAATTTAAGACTATTGGTTTAAAAAAAAAAAAAAAAAAAGACTATTGGTAGAGTAGTTATTTTCCACTACATGGCCAGCCAAGCACTTTTTTTTTGTTAAGAGAAGTTTAATGTTATATAGACTTTCTGCAGGAGCATGTACACTATACTGCCAAAAGCAACTTGAATGACATCCCATTCTTAATCCACAGGGTTTAATATGATGTCCCACCCTTTGCAGATATAACAGCTTCAAGGTTTTCCACAACATTTAGCAGTGTGTTTACAGGAATTATTTATACTGGTGGCAAGCAGTGCCCGTCTCCATTCTTGCTTGGATTCTCTCCAGGAACTCCAGCTTCCTCCCAAAAGCCATGAATGTTAGGTTAATTGGTGATTCTAAATTGGCTGGAGGTGTGAGTGTGAATGTGAATGGTTGTCTGTCTCTCGGTATTAACCCTGCAACAGACTGGCAGCATTTATAGGGTGCACCCTACCTCTCACCCTGTAATAGCTGGGACAGGCACCAGCCATCCTGCAACCCTGAATTGGATAAGATGGATGGACATTACATTTTACCTTCCTTTTCCTCTTAATAAAAGAAGAATCAGAATCACAGGTTCATAACCATTGGTTACAAGTCTCTAATGTTAAGTGCCTATCAAAGGAATTTCTGCCTCACAAATCTAAGAATAGGCCTTGAAAAAATAATATCAGTCTGTTGATTTAATCATCTTTTTATATTCACAATCAAAGGAAGCTATTGTTTTACATCCTGAAAGTGAGCTGTTCTCTGATACGTTTTCATTTCCAGGTCTGGGATTGTTTGGCTTTACAGGAAAGGCTATATTTCACAGGAAATACATCTCAGGGCAACTGTGAGGGTAGAAATCTGATGAGGATTATTTTTGTTGTTCATATTCTATACTCCCACTCTCCTCTGTTGAAACCAAATGTGTTACTGCAAACACTAAACTACACTCAAAATGTGTTCACAAATACAAGGAAAATTTACATAGGTGTTAAACCTAGTGTATAATATTTAGATAATAAGCTGTATTGTTTGTGTATAGTAAAGATGAGGTTAAATTTTAGTCCCTCCTTTGGGTTTGAACACTGGTAAAGTGAAAGGCAGTGAATCAGCCAGTGACACTAGCAAGGTTACACTGACATGACGCCTTTGTGCCAGGTAATATTTACCCACGCCTTGTTACCACGGAAATGAAACTTGTTTATCTTGAATATCTACTTTCTCATCCCCTCCTACAAGCACTTTGTTTACAATATCATTAGAATGCAGTCATAAGGAGTCTTGTGCAAAACTATTTTGCCCTGAACTGTCACGCTATGCCAGAACATAGCGTGACATGAGCATTTCTAAATCCCAACACTGAATAACTGATGAATACAGCATAATCCCAGCTCCTTCCTTGTTTTGTTCTCTCTCACCTCTAAAATATGATCTCCTGGTGCCAGCCTGCCATCCCTAGCTGCTATTGAGTCCCGCACAATTTCCTGTATGACTATGTTTCCCAGCGGTGTGTCTTTTCCCCCCACGATTCGCAAGCCAAGCTCCTCCCTGGGATCATCTCTGAGCAGCTCCACCACAGTGGCCTCGGCCACCAGACTGGACCGCAGGGAGGTGTTGTCTGTAGGAAAGAGAAAAAGAGAAGTAATAATAAGAAGCATGGTTGTATTACCTGTTCATGAGCAAAACTCTCAATTCTGTACTCTTATTGACTGGGATTAAACTTATAAAATACCTAATAAACACGTGATTTAAAATAAAGCAGTTATTGCACTGTTCCAACTGATCAGTTAAAATCTGGTTAAAAAAAAAAAAAGCAAACAGATCTCATCAGACAGGTTTGAACTGTTTCAAGTCCATGTTGAATCTGATTTGTAAACTGTTCTTACATTACAAACACCCTAACTCAACTACGACTTTGACAAATTCTATTCTCAATTTACTGAAGTGTCACACTGCCACAAATCCCAAAAAAAACAACAGAAATGGCAATAATGTACAAATCTTTGGCAAGAAATCACTTAAAAACAATTCAGTGGTGTAAAAATATAGTTCCAGTACTCATTCCCACATAAGAAATCAAAGAAATAACACTAATTTATTGCAAGTCTATAACTGATTTTCAGTGTAAAGGTTCGGTTTTGTTATTTTTCGCACATATATTTCATACCAGCACTTTTCAATTGTTTTAATTCCTTGCAGGTTATCTCTATATGACATAATTAAATTGTTAGTATAAAAAAAAACTTGCTCAGTGCATATGACCCAGGGATGGATCATCATTAAGTGGGACACTGCCATGGGGACAGAAGATGAGGGGAGGAAAGCAGCTATATATACGGCCATGCAACAGTGCTGATCATTTCATCATATTTTCATTGCTACTGTGACTGTAAGAACATGCTCAACATGTCTCAATAAGACTGCCTAAAACAGTGAGTAGGAAAAGTAACTGTCAACACACACATAGCCATCAAACTCAGCATGCAAATATTTGTCGTTCAATAAAAGTATGTTTCTAAAAAAAATGTCAATTTCCTTATTGAGTGAGCGACTATTCAATGTTTGGCCATAATGCCAGCAATGTACCTTATAAATCCTGAGGAAACAGAAGCTTAGTGCATATTTATTTATGGCAAGTCATTATCATCACGGTATTGTTAGACATTTTTCTCATCATGCAGAGCTGGTATAGCAGTCATTTTCTCCTTTAATTTGCATATAAGTGTTTGTTTAGTGACCAGTGAAGACACGGAAACCAGAGAAACACAGGTTACACTGTAGCAGTATGTAGGGGTCTGCTTGGGTCCAAGTCACTGTCTGACTAGACACTGCAACACAATGCACCGGCACGTGTGTTATTCAAGCGGACTTAACAAAAGCATAACAGCTACTCGTCCGTGGTTTCTGTAGCTTTTCACATGCACATCCACAAGGACAAAGCAATCCTGCTCTTACTGAAATGCATATATAATCATTTTCTATTTCACCTCCAAATAAAGTTAGTACAGATAGCTTAGATAAACTGTTGGCTTATTTACATATTTCTAACGGCGTCTTCCCCATAGTGATGCCACATGCTCTCAGTACGCGCCCTAGTAAGCGCAACTAAGTTACAGGCAATTTATACTTAAATCTACACCACAACATGATGCGCACCTCCCTAGAAATGTAACTACACGTTGCACTGAGGCTGATGCAAAGATTATGATTGGCCTGATCAGTACCGTAGATTCCTCCTGTGCATTTCTGGCTACTTTTTTGCCAAAGGTTTTTAATGGATCAGTGAGAGGATAATTATCATTGCTTCAATTTAAGAATTGATGTCAGCAAATTCCTGGAAGGAGACTGCTGAAACTAATGACTACCTCAGAATGAATGCGAGGAAATGTACCAAAAAATTATAAAAAATAAATAAAATAAAATGGAGGAACAAATGTGTTTGCCTCAAAAATAAAAGAATTTTATCAGTTTCCCCCGAGACATGGCCACAAGGCAATTAACACATAATTACCACACACAACCGTGAATGCTGGCAATGGCGTCAGCCAGTTGTAGAGATTACGTCACTGCAGAAGTCAGCATCTACTGTAGCCTGTATACACAAATGATCTGTGTTGTATTTATTCCTTAAAACAGCTTTACAGAAATACTGCTCACACTTTAAGTGATCATCCTCTTTTTAAAAAAGAAAATGCAAAACTCACAGAAAAACAAAAATGTGAAGGAAAGCTGTAGGAGTACTAACATTTTTGTTATGTCGTTTGTGTTCAGATAAGCCGAGCATATCTTGTGCCCATCTTTTTACTGAATACAGAGAGATATGGTTGGCTCCTCACAACCCCTGCAAGACATTTTAGTGAGAAAACCAAAATTCTGAAATATGCCTTCACCGGTCGAGACCTGCGTAGTACAACGTAAACTAGTAAATCTGTGTCATTTGTTTTTTCTGGATGCAGTGAAGAGTATCATGAAAAGGAAACACAGTGAAGCAGAGTGGACCTCAGCTTGTGATCATAACAGTGAGATAGCACGAGCTCTCTTACACTGCACTGCACAGCCTCACTCTTTCTTGGAAATGGCTTGTGCGTGCAAACAGACCATACAAGTATTTACACGCTTATGCCTCGGCCTTACTACCAGTTTATTTAGTTCCATTTAGTTATAAAGGCATGAATTTAACTGGTAGCAGAGATGATGTGACCTGGAGTCAACATGCGGGAAAAGATTACTTAAATGTATAACATCATTCTAGATTCATAACTCTGCTGTGATGAGATTTTAAAAAGCTTTTACCAAAAATCAAATGAGACATGTTAGTCGCATTACTATGAACTTCACTGTGGAGATTTGGCACCAGTTGCCTGGCAACTGTGTTTTACTGAACTTTGGTCTGTGGTACCAGCTTGCAAGTTGCTTTCAGGGTTTTTCCCACCTGTGATGCAACTGTCTGGTTAAACTGTGTGTGAGCTGGAACGTGTTCCTACAGCCAGGCTGATGATTCACCTGAGGCAGACAGAATCAAGCCCTTAAAGGCTAAAAGCAGCAAATCCTTTGTGTGTCCTGACAATCACCCCGCCAACTGGAACGATTCCCGTTAAACCTAAAAGCTTCTATAAACATTGTTCAGTACTGTCGTAACACACACCCTAAGAAGTGTCAATTTTAAAATAATAACTCCGTACCTTCCTCACCTTCCTCATAGGCAGGATTGACGAGCCCAGGCTCCGGTTGATCCCGGGTTGAATTTCGAGACAGTGTTGCTGAATGTTTTGCGTCTCCAGACCCCTCTCCGTCACCCTTACGTCCCTTTAATTCATTCCATGAGGGCCTCTTCCTCTTTTCTGCTTCCTCTCTGAGTCTTCTAAAAACAGAACATCTGAGGAATGACAGAAGTGTTGAGAACATAGACAAGTAGCTTTTTGACTACTGATTTTAACCTTAGAAACTACACATGAATATCAGTGGCTGAATATAGTGATGTTAAAAATAACTTAAGAGAATCTTCTGATTTTCAGCTATGGCTTTATATTCTTGCTCTTACTAGAGTAGGATTGGATGACATATAGCTCAAAATAATCCTCATTTTCCTTATACTAGGCTGTGGTTCAGCCCCTCAGTCCAGCCACCATCTGAAACAAGCTATTTTACCTCCATCCCCCCTCCCTTTAAAAGCCAACTTTCTTCTAATTAGCTGCTCCTCACAAACAGAAAGTTTGAAGAGTAGATGGGTGGTTAAGCTGTGTTTAAAACCAGAGCTGTGAGGTTGAGATGACAGCAGTAGGGAAATCTGCTCCTACTGGCATCATATAGATCTGAGAGTAAAAAAACGGAGCATTACAGCTGTCTGAAGTTTGTGGTTCAAGAAATTAGTTATACATATGCTGACCTCATTTGAAACTTTGGCCACACTTAGTATGAGAACCCACCTTTGAGACAGTATTTATATACGGCAGAAAATAAGGAAAGCATTATAGGTCCACATACAGCAACAGCTGAAAATGAACTGAGGGAACAAAAATGGATGTTAAATGTGTTTTGAGAGAACAAAGAGACGCACTATGCAGATTTCACTGCATTGCAGAGTGTCTGCTGAGACAGGCTGAGTCTGATTAAGTCTGTGCTTGGCCCTCATGCCTGAACTTTGCCTCTTCACTGTTTGCACAGAGAGGCTGCAGCAGGCCAATTTGCCTCCCACAACTGACTGCGTCATAGCCGGCCAAGGGATGATAAGCACCACACTCTCCATATGAAAAACAAGGAGAGTGACCCGTGCCTCGTCTTGAGCTCAGTAACTACACGTGTGTGTTCGCAAAGAAGCTGTGCTACCCGGAGTAGCTGATAAAGCTCCAAAGAGGACAAAACACTGTGTATAGACAAAAAGGTGATGGTGATTTTAAATTCCTGCAAAGTAATCTGAATTTTCTTGCCAAATCTGCAGATCTTATGTTTATCTTGACATTGAGGTTGTTTTGTTTTTTGACAAGAGTGATAGGATACCTTATTCATGTCTTTAAGGTAAATATGAGGCTGTAAATAACAATAGTTATCTTAGTTAAGCACACACACTAGAAACAGGGAAACAGTTTAAGTGGCTCTGTCTAAAGCTTTAAAAAAAGAAAAGAAACTGCCTTCCTGCACCCAGGTAGCTTGCTAATTAACAAATCTGCAATGGCTATTTAAATTGTCACATGAATCCTCTTGTAAATCTATAATATGGCAACTTCACACACCAACTCTGTACAGATTAAAAAGCTATTTCAGCAGTTCTGCAAGGTGGACAGGCTAGATGTTTCCCCATTCTTCATCTCTTTAATCTAAGCTTAACTAAATGAAAGCCAGCTGTGGCCTCATACTGAATGGACAGCTATTCAGCACTTGTCTAAAATGCAAGAACGCAAATGAAAAGGTTAAGGTTTAACTACATGAACTGTGAGGTGGGTAGCAGGTAGCTTACACACAAGTGCATCAGAGATGAACATGAATATAACATGGGATGCATTAAACACCACCTTAAACTACCACAAACTACCACCTTTGTCTGAGCTGACTGACGGTTTGAAAAGAGGGAAAACTAGCTAAACTATTGCACAAGATTGCACTGCATACAATATGATTATTAATAATAGAAGAGTCATAGTTTAATGTGTTAAAATTGTGATGTGAAGGTCAAACAGTATCCACAGACTGTCAGCATCCTACTGAGTCCTACCTGTTGTGCAGGTGAGGCTGCAGTTCGCAGCGCTGCATCTTCTGCTGGCACTCTGCATAGTGGGGGCAGATAACCGTCAACTTGTCCAGCAGGTTCCTGACCAGCAGGCTGGAGGGACGGCACTGCTGTAAATGCAGCCGCTGGCGGTCCACAGGGCAGAAGTCCTGGTCTTTCAAGAAGCTGCTCAAACAATGAAAGCAGTAAGTGTGGCCACACGGTGTATCCATCGGCTTGAGTAAAGGCTGCAGACAAATGTGGCAAACCAGTTCATCGTCCACTTCGTCCTGGTATTCATACAGGTGGGACTCCAGGCTTTCGTGCTGCTGGCCACATTCCTTGCAGACGCGTGCCCATGACAGACCCACAGTGCCGCTGCTGCCGGTAACTTTGGTTTCTGTTGTAGCCATTATCTGAGAGCTCAGTCCAATTTTCTGTGTCTGGAAAAGATCAGTGTACTCTTATCTCCTTACAAACTCTGTTAGTATGTTTCATGAGACGTTTGCATTTCCGAAGCCAAATCCACTCCAATAGTGAAACAATTACCCAGAGTCAAAAATGTTATCTCCGTGTCTTCATGTTGATACTCTGTTGAGAGAAAAACACAGTTAAGTCTATGGCAGGCCATTCCTACTTACACTGGGCAGCTCCACAGGAAATGACAAATCCACAAAGTTGCAGTAATATGGCAGCAAGCTACAGCTGCTTCCTCTCAGCAAGTTTCCTGAGGGACAAAAGGAATTCTCATCTCAGCTAAAAGTCACAGTGCTTCTCACTGAAAGTGCTGAACTCTGTGAAATGAGCCAGAAGAAAATGGACTAAAGTCAAACCTCTGCTAATGGGAAGGAACAAAGGCATAGCACTGCACGAGAGTAAGAATTCTGAATGAACTGGGCAGAAACGCAATCCCCTTCACTAATGACCCCTTGCACCCAAACGGCAGTGGTCTCCATCCCTTTGTGTAGCTCCTAATCTCCTTTTAATTCCCTCTCATAAGGAGAGTACTGATTAGAAACGCATTCTTTGGAGAAACTTTTAGATAACTACTCCACATAAGAACAAATAAAGAGACATATCATAAATCACATCAAATACACTGAGCTGGATATTATGAAATCTACCATTTAGGACATATCATCCACTAAAACAGTTTGTTTGGAGGTAAAAGTGGGGTTAGAGAACATCCAACTGGTCTAGAGAAAACTCTACATTACAGGAAATGATCAATAAGTATTTATCAACTGCTTATAATAGTTTGAAACAAACTCACTTCATTTCAGAGAATTCTGAACAGTCAGAAGGGCTAAGAAATCCACAAAGACCATCAAATACTACTGTAAGATGCATGACTTTGTCTTACACATATAGAAACACTTGCGCATCTGAAAAGCACAAAATGAGACACCACAATAAAGTCCCTATGTTCAGCTTGTCCTTGTGATCCCAGCCCAGATTTCAGATGCAAAAAGACTGCTGTATCTTCAGTGTTATTGAAGCAACTCACCCCAGATGATATCTTTGTTGTCAAGCACCCAGTAGCCATTGCACGCAAACACAAGGCTCTAGCAGTTGCCTGAAGCCTGAATGAAACCAGAACCCTGCCTCCCCAGCAGCAGACTGTCAGAATAATGACTGTGTGTGTGTGAGCGAGTGAGAGAGAGAGAGAGAGTGTGTGTGCACATATTTGTGTGCATCAGTGTGGATGTGTGTGAGCTCCAATTGCACCGGTGTGAGGAATGCAGAGGGGAATTGAACATAACTAGGCACCATGAGAGGAAAAGGAGAAATGGTTGTTCTGCCTCCATCTCTGTATGTGTGTGTGTATGTATGTGTGTGTATGTGTGTATGTGTGTGTGTGTGTGTGGGGGGGGGGGGCTCAGATTGCTGTGGTTGCACTACCACAGGTAAAGTACTCGTAGTAGCTGAATGACTGATTGCAAACACCAGAGCCTGGTTATAAATGTGTGTGCACACATTTCTCCATATACATGCACACAGGCCTTCTCCCTTCTCTTCCTCTCTTTACTTTGTACAGGTGATACCCATTCCTGTAATGAATCGGGGTCAGGGACACTGTAGCGCAGAGAGAGAGAGACACACAGTAAAAACCAGGCTATGCTCCATTTACATTAAGAGCACATTCCTCGGTGCATGAATGTGAAATAAGATTAAAGTCATCACGGTGCCTTACAGCAGAGGCAATAATTCCTTTTTTGGTTTACATCTAAGGTGTATTGGATTTGTTATAAAGTGGCATGTACTAGCTGGCCAAAGAGAGCTCCCAAAAGGTTTTATTTTCAAACATGACCTCATCAAAGGTTGCTTCAGAGAAGGATATGTAGCATCCCTGAAAATGAAGAAAAAAAAAAGAAGCATGACCTCAATTAAGGTGCTCATCTTTCTTTGGGGACTTCCATGGAGACTTTCTGAAAAGGTAATGTGGTTAAATAACAACCTCCAGGGCTGAAAATGAAGCCAATGTGAAAAGCGCTACAACTGCAGATCCTCCTTTGGGTTTAAAGTGCGTCAGTCTCTAAAGTTACATTTTAAAATGTTAAAACTTTAAAGCCAGAAAAAAACCCTTTAAAGTTTTCACTATTAGAGGTATGGAAAGGAAAATTTTTTAAAATGCACAGTTAAAAAACATCTTAAAAAAAACAAAAGCCCGCACTTATGGTTTCAGCATGGTTTTGAAATAAATAACGTGAAATATGTTAAGAGCCAACCAAAGACGACAGGCTACACCTTATCCAAATCAAATGCCTTGTAATCATGTGACGGTGTAAGCTTTCCAGGGAAATATCTGTGGCCCTACAGTGTATTCTGGTCTCTTAGAGGATTACCTGAGGTAGCATTTCTTCAAAGTCGGGCCCAGTCCCATGCCTTGATAGCTGATATGAGTGAATCACGTGTGCAGCCACACCCTCAGTGAACACAGGTGAGGCCATGTTAGACAGTAATTTCCCCAGTCCATGAGACGGAGGTGTGTCATGTCTGCCTCTACCTTACACTGATGTCTGGCAATAAACAACAATACCGCACATGAAATGGAAAATTAGTTGAATTAGTACCCAGATGTGAATAACTCTTAATCATCAGTCTTTCAGTATGACATAATCAAGCAAGCATTAAACCACATCTTTGCTTACAATTTGAATATGTTTTGAAGCCAGTAAGAAAAATACACTCTGCCTGCCTTGTTTTTCCTCAGTGCAGATAATGAATTATTCCTGTGGTCAAGGCAACTTGAGATAAGCAAAAGTTGCATACCAGGAGACTAGGGACAAATATCTAATCATGCATAGTTGAAATTGTGACAAATTACTGTGTGCGCGTGTGTTACTTTTGTATGTGTACAAATCCCTGCTTACAAAGTTAAAGCTTTGAGAAAAGCTTGAGAGCTGTTGGTCTTTTTGTGTATCATAAAGTCTACTTTTTGATGTAAGGAGTATTTTCACTCAAGTGTCTTGAACTGCTTATTAATCCATTCATTAACAGTCAAAGGATTTCACATTTAATGTAGCATATCCTTTTTAATCAAAATTCAATGCCACGTACTTTGAAAAGCCTCTGCACAATCTTATGTTACTACTATAGCAACAGGATGCAAAGTCCCCTGCTTTAAACACAATCACCAATATTTGCATTGCATATCTACAGTGTACAGAGGAAATAATCAACTCCAACAACACAATGAAACCACAATTTTCCCAAATGCTTTTCCATATTACTTTCTCTTTGGCTCAAACATAAATACAGCCAAGCCTGCTTCATTCTGAATCCAGACCCACACACAGTGTAGTGTGGAGCCAGTCTCATAATCAAAAATCACACATAGGGGTCAAGCTAGTTTACACACGGCATGCAAGCCTCCCGGTGTACAGCAGTCAAACAAACGCCACGCATCTGTAACTTCATTACGTTATAATAGAGAGAAAACTGGGGTTGTAATTCGTGAACAAAATCTCCACAGTAATACTCAGCAGGGGATACTGACTGTCAGCATGTTTTTTTTTTTAATAATAGTTCATCGTTAAACAAAATCAAATCCTGTTGCCTGGATTCACCTACAGCTGTAGAGGCACAAATACTACAAGATTATTGTGTCCTAGAAGTACAGTTATTTGACTGAAATAGGTGAACTTAATCTATATTTGGAGAAAACTACCAAAGCACAAAAGCAATTACAAGTCATTACAATAACTGCACTGCTGCACACAATCACCCTATAACAGTACAATTTTAATACCAAAAAAGGGTTGCTGAGCCACTCTGTGTTTTCTGTTACAAGTTTTTTCCAGAAGCAATTCAGCAAGAAAAGACAGACCAACGCATATCAACTGTAAGCCGTCATCGATGGCAAACAATCTGGATTAAATACCAGCCCAGGGTGGTGATCAACCAACACCTGTGGCAAGGTATTCAATCTCAAGACAGTGTTGTAATCAAAAAGCAAAGGTCCACACACAAAATTTTATTATTTGTGCCACTTTTGCAGCTGGTGAGAGAAGTACTTAAGCAGCATGGCTTCTATTGTGTAATTTGTGGAGAGAATCTAAGTCTTATACTGTATACTAGTGGATAGCAGATAGTATGTTTTGATCACATGCCACAACAACAAAACCATCTGCCTAGTACTCTTCAATGCATGGATACAGGACATGTGGAGTGGTTTTGTGGTTTTTGCTGGAGAAGATTTATACTACTGAGTGATAAAGGCCAGTCAAAGATATATCGGTATAACATGTAGAGTAAACGTGGATGTAGATGTTTTTTTTTTTAAATTCTTACAGTTTCATACCACCGAAAAAGATGGTTGGAGTAATTTAGTTCACTCCTGTGTGCAGCACATGGAGCAGAGTATGCATCACAGCTGAGATGCAGCCTGTGACTGGAAAGGTAAAAAAAAAAAAAGACCCTACCATTTTCTACTTTACAATGTGAAATAGGTTAGTTAATGCTAACAAACTTTATGTTCACATATATCAATATCTGAACTTTTTAGTCATTAAAATCTGACAATAGCCCAAGAAGTGCTGTGTACAGGACAGGTTGCGTTATACTTGTGAGGGGGGAGACCGCTGCCATTGGGCTGTGTCTTCGGTTTGCATTGTTTATCTCCAACAGTGTTAAAGTAGGCGGTATGTGTCAAAACAACATCCATGAATGCGAGGGCACAAGGTTTCCCAGCAAAACATCGTATTTGAGTAAACGATCAGTATCAGGACCTGTCAGTGGAGTCATCTGTGCATTTTGGCAGGCTCGAAACTTTGAGTACATTCAGCTTGAATAAACAACCGTGTTCTCTACGGAGTTAATAACATGTCGCACATGAAAAAGATACTCAGTGACAGCAACAAGGGCATCAGTGATCATTTTCCATCCGGGCTGTCTGGATGTGTGCGCTGTCACTGCCACCATAAATAACTCACTGTCCCCCTTTGACGACCCATGGCTGTGGCTGAGCTCCTAATCACAACACCACCTTGACAGATCCAAATGACAGAGGAGGCTATAAAAGCTGCGCTTCGTAGGTATCGGACAGCACCCTAGTTAATGAGGCAGGTAAAGTGAGAGCAGGAAGACATGGCTTCACCTTGAGCTACACTGTGTGCCCCGCTGAAAAGGCGCTGACTGCTACACACCTTGAGCAACTCACTTATCCGTGAAAGAGTGAATTGAGCGCTCTAATTCAGACACATTAACGTGAACACAAAGCTCATATCGAGAGTAAAAGAAAGTCTACAACAGCTGCTAATAATGTTTAACAGAAATGAAGAGAATTTTCCGAAGTCGAAGCCGAAACTCGTCTTACCTGTGTGAAGGTTATTTTCCGGAAGCAGCAAACGCGTCGCAAGCTGAAACAACGAGGTCTTTGTAAAGTCGGAGAGTAGCGAAATAAAAACGGCACAAAGTCTGGTCAGTATCTCCACCGAGCTGGGTTTTCATTAAGTATCATTTTTACCGCATAGCTGCCGTTGAGTTCTCCCAGCCCGCTGTTCCAGGTGGAGTATAACCTGCAGGCGAAGACTGGGCGGCTTTCCCAGTTTCGAGCAAACACAGAAAACGACGCTGAGCACTGGAGGAAGTCCATGCAGGTGTACGCCGCACCGTCCCCCTTTCCACAGCAGCGGGTTTTACATAACAACCAGCCCTTTACTGGTAGACAAAACAGCCTTTCAAAACAGTAAATCAACCCAAAGCATCACATTTTGCTTTCATATCTAACTGTGATGTAATTAACACTCAGCTATGAGAAACTGGAAATAAAAATACTGCCAATGTTTTTTAAAAGAGGCAGATATTCTAGCATATTTTTATTATGTACTGTCCGAGTTCATTCATGTCGATTATTGTGTGTTTTGAACAGTGCAATATTCAATTTCGCATTCAGATTTAGATGTGTGAGATCATATACTACACCAAAAGAGCGTATTTATATGTAAACTGGTATACTGGTAATAAAAACCTGCTAAAGGTTTTGCTGTAAACTGATAGAAGCTACAGTTGCATGTTAACATTATTCACCTTTCTGAGCATTATCTGATGATAAAGAAAATAAAGGTTAATATGGTGATATAGTTACAAACCTGCATATTATGTAACCATGTTTGCAAGGATTTGGGGGGACCTATTTTATTCATTTTCAGCCCCCCCCCCAAAAAAAGAAACACACACACACACCTTAAATCAGCTTTCTTCTGATTGGCTGCCCCTCTAGAACAGAAGGTTTCAACAGCAGGTTCATGGGGCTTCTGTGCTCACAGCCATATTTTAGATATCCCCTCTCTGTGATGTCAGAGAGATTCAAAAACAAAATAAAGTGTTGGAAACCAAGCATAGAAGGGTTCTGAGACCTGAGCTTGTGGATTACAGGGACTACCTTTACATGCGCTACCCTCTTTATTTGAAAACATTTATTTTACGCATCCACCATTGTAGTAGGGTGTGCACCCCATGATTCCAGTAGCTTGTAGAACCACCTTTAGTGGCAATAACTTGAAGTAATTGTTTTCTGTTTGACTTTTATCACCCTCTCACATCATTGTGGATAAATTTTGGCCCACTCTTCTTTACAAGGTTGTTTCAGTTCATTGAGGTTTGCAGACATTTGTTTATACACAGCTCTCTTAAGGTCCCACCAGAGCATTTCAGTCAGGGTAAGGTTTGGACTTTAACTTCAGCCATTCTGCTTTAGATTTGCTTCTTTGCTCAGGATCTTTGTTCAGTTATAGGACCCTTCTGGCCAAGCTTTATCTGTTGGATAGATGGCCTCACGTTTTGACTCATGGTGAACTCAGTGACTCCAGATACAATCCTGTGACTGCAAAACAAACTCAAATCATTAGCCCTCCACCACCGTGCTTGACAGTTGGGTGTGAGATGTTTGTGCTGATATACTGTGTTTGGGTTTCACCAAATGTGGTGCTGTGCATTATGGCCAAACATTTCCACTTTGGTCTCATCTCACCAAAGGACATTGTTCCAAAAGTCTGGTTGTTCGTTCAGATGCAATTTTGCAAACATGAACCTTGTTGCAATGTTGCTTTATAAAAAAGGGGCTTGCTCCTGGAAACACTTCCAAACAAGCCATACTTCTTCAGTCTTTTTCTAATTGTACTGTCATGGACTTTAACATTTAACATGCTAACTGAGGTCTGTAGGGTCTGAGATGTAGCTTTTGTGTTTTTGGCCCTTTGTCTGAACACTGCACAGTTTGCATGGTTGAATTTGTTAGGATGTCCACTCTTAGGAGGGTTGTTGCATTGTTTTAACACACACTTGAATGCTTCAGATCAGCAAACTGCCCACATTTTTGCTTCCATAGAGGTGCTCAAAATCAAGTTCAGTGGATTAGCAGCACCTAGCTGCTATTTAATTCCTACTCCTATGGAAGCAGTAAAGGTGTACTTAATTTAAATGAATGACCACTTGGCCACAAGTAAGGACCTCCATCAGAATCAGGCTCAGGAAGGGGCAGCCAAGGATAAGATTTTAAATTGGGAAACATGAGGTACATGTAAATGCACACACTTTGTGTTAACGAAGTGATATGGTTTAATGTAAATAAGAACTTTTACTCACGTCTGGTTCTTTGATTGTATTTAGAACTAAATGTGCCTTTGTACCATCCCAATGAATTAATTTAAAAACTGTTTTCTGAGTAGTGAAAAATCAAGTGTTTTACTTGCTACTTGAATCCAAAATTAGTGTGCTTGGAGACCAACTTGCAGCAGTCTCTATAGAGTTACTGTCTGTGTATGTAAAGGCTGAGCATTTGACTCACATTATAGCAGTGCAGTAAAACATTTCCTTTTGTTTTTTGCATGTCTAGATCTCAAATTTGCATTAAACTCAGCATGAACGTTTTAGACAAAATTTGCAATATTCATAGCCTATTTATAGCCTATTTTTCCACATTGGTGGTTAAGATAGCTGATGTTATGTGTTTTTCTAATTAACTGACAAATCTAAAAATGTCAGTAAGTTCTTTAAAAAGTACTTTCACAGTAACTCAGAACTCCCGAATGTTGGTATTTCCCTTAATAAATTACCTAAACACCTTTCCAAAACTGTAGAAAAATACTGACAGTTTTGGCACTGTGCCAGTTAAAAGGGCTGCGACACATGGACAGCGTAAAGCACGATACCCCCTGCAGAAAGGAAGGGAAGTCTCAGTGCCGTAAAACCTCTCTGTAAAAGCCTGTTCACCCCAGGATTTATAGCTATGGTAGGAAGCTTCAATTCAAAGTGACATTTGCTGATACAAGCTCAGAAAATGAGGCTCTCCATGAGGCAATACAGATGTCAGCTGGTCTATATTTCATAAGACAGCAGGGAAGGCCAATCATATTCCATGATTTTTAGGGTTGTATTGCTGACATTCTAAATTAAAAGTTAAATAAAACATATGCAGAAAACGTGCATGGTTCTCAGTGTGCTACACAATATGTACAACATGGAGCACACTTTATTTGCTTATGTGGAAAAATCTGCATAATGTAAAATGTTTAGATTACAGGCCCAACCTTTTCAAACCAAAAGAAGAAAAATCAAATCTCTAACCGTAACTTTTAAGTTCCCCAAACAAATCACGTGAAGTGCCTGTATTTCATGTCGACACTTATTGCAGTCAAACATAAACAGATCATGCCAAAAAACATTATTTACAGCAAGCATGTGATAAATGTGGAATGGATAACAAAAACTTTAAGGGCTTCCTCCAAAGTGTTGGTGAAATAGATGAGAAAGAGTGACACCATGTGTTTCAACTAGGTACTGTAACTCAGGCTCTTTAAAAAAGTACTAAATACATACACCAAATCTACTAATAGTAGTCATCTTTGTCCCATGACAGTCGTAAGGCTGCACACATATGTAACATTTTATTGTTTTTTTAGCTTTTATTAACAGTGACAGGAAATTGGGAGGAGAGATACAGGGAAGGACACGGGGGAAATGGTGACGGACCAGGACTCGAACCTTTGCTGTCTGCACCACTACGCCGCATACGTATGTTGTCACCTGCTAAACCTCTGAGCCACCCAGGCACCTGTTGTTGGTTTTGATATTGACTAAATCTGAGCTAAATATACTTTGTACATATCTGGTGTTTGGAACTGCCAAAGGGGTCTTTCCTTTTGTATTTTTGGGCAGTGATGGGAAGCTTGGAAATTAGTTGCAAAGACAGAGACAAGACAAACAATGGCCAAACAATAAAGTATATCCTGAAGTCTCACTCTCGCACACACAGAAAGGCCCCACAGCTCTGTGTTTGAGTTGTGGTACTGACAAACAAGAAACAGGCTGTTTGTCTTCCCTGGGATCAGTAAACATCCTCAACGCAAACAAGTTCTTCTGGAGTGAGAGAGGAGAAACTCACACCGTCAGGGCAGCTGCACTCTCACTCCACCACAGCCTTTGATGTCCTTCAGAGAGAGCTGATAATGAAGGCTCCTTACATCTTAATTCTTTTAATTGGAGTGTGGATGTAACAGGTTGCTGATACCAGGCTGTCATTCTTTTGGCTTGATGAGGAATGAGGAACTAATTAAAAGGAGAAATTTTGTGCAGTTTCTCTTTTAAAGAGTGATACTTCTCCAGCTGGCTAAAAGAACACATACAGGGTATGCTTTCAAACACAGGTCACAAATACTCACTTTATTTTCTTTCCTTTTGAAATGACACTTGTCTTAAACAGCTGGGTGCTAAAGTTGTGACCAAACATGACTTCAGCTGGAGTAAAAGATGTATTAGATTGGTGTTCTAGTGAGGTCTTACAGAAGCAGGCTGGTGCATGTAGGATCATTTAAAATACAACTAATGTTTGTAATGTTTTTTTATTCCCAGTGGATATCAGTGGCTTAGTTATATTAAACATGTGCGACAGAGTGATGCAAAGACAAAGTCACTTAATGCGATTCATTGACAATGAAGAAAACGACAGAATATCATCCATTTGTTTCCTTTATCTGTCTCGTCAAATGTATCTCATTGTGGCATACTTTGCAAATGAGCAAGGAAGGGGGGGTGCACGTGTGCTTTTTGTTTTTAACTGTTGCTAAGGGGAAACCAAGGACACTTTAACTCTGCAGCAGCTTGCTTACCCCTCCTCTGGCCACTTCAGGCGAAAAAAAAAAAAAAGACCTTCTGCAGCTTGCCCTGGGCAATACAACAAGCATTTGGTTCAGGCAGCAGCTTGCGCTGCAGCCTCAGGTTCTGTCTGGCTTGCACATGATAGATTTTAATCAGTGACTTATGACCCAAACCAGACTACACTGACTGCATTCAAGCTTTACTAATCTCATAGTCAGCTGTGGTTAAGTTTGACCTAAAAATGGTAAAAATTTGCTGTATCATTTGGCTATTTTAAAGTGTATTTTTAGCCAATAATTGGCTGCTCACTAAATGTATTTTTTTTATTAGACATTATTTGAAAAAAGATGTCAGCCAAAGAAAACAAAAATGCTAGTATAACATGAAAGTTTCTATCTTTGGATCCAAATCTGTGTCTGTCCTGTATATATGTGCTTAAGCCCAAGATGATCTTCAAGGGCCTGCTTGTTTGTACCTGCTGTGTCATTCTGCTCGTCCTCTCAGCAGGACACCCTGTAGCCTTGGATCAGCCCCTCTGAGATCAAAAGACTTCTGTGATTCTTATCAGATAATATTCTTGTCTCTCTTCCCTCCCTCCTGAGTCCAGTCTCCTCACACTGTTGACCTGGATCACGCACACTGTTCGTTATGGCCCCTTGGTCTTTCCTCCTCTTATCACTGTGATGGCCAGGCCATGATAAGGCAGGTCCAGGCTCAGGACACAGGGAGGGAGGGAGCTGAGCACTCTTTTAAGCAGTTGCATAACTCCAAGGCAGTAAAGCAGTAATCTTAGCTCTGTGCATGAGGTACTGTGGTTTACACACTCACAAAAGTGACATATTGTGATCATAAATGTATTTTGACTTTTGCTATTCAGTTTAAATGTATACCATTCACACACTTAAACTGTATTATTTTAATTTTAGGTTTATATGAATGTGGTTTGGGAATACACCTAACCCATTTATACTCATCTTAGTTCAGCTACCTCTGACATGTGACAACAGCACATCTGTCTCAGTGGTACATGCATTTATGAGTATACTGGCCAGGCAGACAGAGGAGACTGGTGTCCAAAGTCACGACCCTG
This sequence comes from Pterophyllum scalare, assembly GCA_024447675.2. Lineage (NCBI taxonomy): Eukaryota > Metazoa > Chordata > Actinopteri > Cichliformes > Cichlidae > Pterophyllum > Pterophyllum scalare. The sequence continues at coordinate 25,408 of JAMQGT020000088.1, forward strand.
CCCTGACCTGAATGAAGGAAATGGTCCCACTGCTCGAGACAAAGCAGGTTAAAGGAGAGTCTGAGGGGCTGGCTGGTCAGCCTCTAACAATGGGTCCGTGCTCTAAGACTGTGGGCCACACAAAGGCCACAGAAACCCCCTTTTTGTACTCCCACATTGCAAAAGAGCTGGCATTTCACACTGGCCTGTGAACATCCATTCAATCAAACTACTGTTTAACCTGACCCCTGGCCTTAACAGAAATTAAGATGAGTCTGGCGGGATGTATTTAGGTAACTGAACACACTGACCTCAATTCACCTAGCCAGCATCAAGTCACTAAACAAATGGCTCCCTCTTCAGTTAATATTATAAAGCTTTGAATGTCAATTTGAAAAATGTGTTATATTTTGTACTCACTGCTAAGAAAAAAGTGAATATTCTTTCAAGCATGTAATCAATAGGGAACCCAATAAATAATGTGCCTAGTGATGGGGTGTAAGAAGCAGTAGCCCCTTGGGGAATAAGAAACATGACCAGACCCTTCGTCTGGGTCAACTACCCTCGAGCTGGAGCTGAAAGAGCCTACCACATAACCCTCTCTCTTCTCAATGGACTGCTCCTCCCCTCTACCTGTACGTGGCTCAGATCAAGGTGTGGGGGCTGAATATCAAACAGAATGAGGCCTTTGATGTGGATAGAAACACAAACACTGATTTGAACAGAGTCGTAACAGCTTATTTGTTCCCTTTAGTCATTCATTGAGCTGCTTGTTGAATGTGCATGTCTTCAAAGGGCTGCTGCATGCACCAGTGGTACAGTAGCCGAGGAGGCCCTGAGAGATGCCTGGCCTGGAGAGGTTGTAGGAAGGCCATCTGGCTTCCTGTTCCTTAGATTTGATATTGATTTATTGACTGTACATGGCAAAGATAAGGGGGACAACAGCTGCCAGAAGTTCTCTGCTGCATCCTCACAAACAATGGACCTCCTGGTCATCTGCATCCTGACTAAATAGTTAATGGATAATTCATAGTCAGGTTTTCACAGGGAAAAGAGAAGATGCACAAACAAGTAAAATATAAGTTTTGTCTTTTTGAAGTGACAAGAAATGTTAGATGTCACTAAAACAATTACACAAATGAACCTCTTTAAGGTCACATATTTATTGCTAATTTTACACTTTAAAGAGTGTATTAAAGCACATTTACTGCTCAGCAGAGCTGAGATAATGGCAGTTTTAACGTTTGTTGTAATAAAAACTGATCCCAATAATGAGGTGCAAAATTGCATTTACTATTCCTAACAAACCCTAACAACCTTTCACAGTTTACACAATCACAAAAACCATTAATTCAAATTTAGGTTCCTATGAATAACATGTCTCCCATTCCTGTTAAGTGAGCCAGGAGCAGTTTGGCCTGAGCCTTGTTGTTAGAGGTGTTAAAGCAGTGCCACAGTAAATTGTACTTAAGTCTCATTTCTCTCACCAATGCACCCCCACCTTTAAAGAAAGACACACTCACACAAACTCTGGTGTCAGCCACCCCAAGTCTGTTCCTCTTGCCAACCCCCCAGCCTTTCTTCCCTTTCCCTGCCCACACAAGCCTGTGATGTGACTGTCCAAGATAATGAGGTGAGAATTTTATTGCAGCGCTCTGTGAGCCTGGCACCAATCTGTGAGGAGGAAAGCCTTCGAGGCCTCTTTGCAGGCTCTCTGGTGTGGGGCGCCCTCTGTTGATTGCTGTGAGCTCTCAGTGAAGCCAAGCACTGATCCCGCGGGTCTGCAATGCACTTCAAAGTGGGAGATCAAGGGTCGACTTGCGCATGACATCCAGAGAATGACAATGCCTCAGCCAGCCTGCGCCTACTCCAAGATACCAGTCCCCCAAACACAAAGGCATGCAGGCATCTCCCTTACTACTTTTCTTCATGCTTATTCACGAGCGTGATATACATACAGGAAGAAGGTAGTGCTCTATCTGGATTCTACACAAATACTGTTGGGCGGAGGCAGTGTGAGGGCAGCAGAGGAAGGACAGCAAAGGAGACATACTGGCAGCAGATTCTTTGAGGTGTCCTGTTTGACTGCTGAAGCATTAATTGATAAGATACAG
>JAMQGT020000088.1:32500-124731 GCA_024447675.2 Pterophyllum scalare
ATCCAGCATAAAGTAATAAATCCACTGCTCACTGTCTGCATTAGTCATTATGTTTCCCGATGACCCGTGTGTGCATATGTAAACACTACGTCCTGAGTGGGCAAACTGTTGTCCTGTAGATTACACAGTACTACAGGAAAAGGAATCTCTCTCTCTCTCTCTCTCACTCACTCACTCACTCACACACACACACACACACACACACACACCTCTCTCTCTCTCTCTCTCTCTCTTTCTCACTCTCTCTTGGATTCAGTTAATCACATGCTCTAATGTTGAAAGCTTCTTAGAAGTGCTCTGAAGAGTAATACTTACAGTAGATGTCTGAAAAGAGATTTCTAAACAGCACAGCCTGCCTGACTGCCCTGAATATACTTTATGTTATTTGAATGCAAGGTAACTTTTTATGTAGAGAACAAACACTTGGATCTTGTGTTTTTGCATGATGTTGCATATATAGCACATATGTACAGATGTGGACCGAATTGTTGGCACTCTTCTGTACCTGAGAAAAGCTCACAATGGTCACTGAAATAACTTGAGACTGACAAAAAAAAGTAATAATTTAAAAACAATTACTGAAAACTACCTAATGAACATTAGACATTACTTTTGAATTGTGGTTTAATGGGAAAAAATATATAAAATTAAAGAAAGTGTCCTGGACAAAAATGATGGTACCCTGAGAAAAGACTGAGTTGGCCATAGGGACATGTTAAACTAAGTGTGTCCTGCAATTAGCATCACAGGTGTCTTCTAACTTGTAATCAGTCAGTCTGCCTATTTAAAGGGTGAAAAGTAGTCACTGTGCTGCTTGGGATCATGGTGTGTACCCCACTGAACATGGACCACAGAAAGCTAAGGCAAGCGCTGTCTCAGGAGATGACCTCAAAGACCATCTCCAAGCTGCCTGATGTTCCTGTAACTACAGTCGCACATATTATTCGGACGTTTAAGGTCCACAGGACTGAAACTATCCTCCCTGGATGTGACTGTAAGAGGAAAATTGATGACAACTTGAAAAGATGGATAATACAAATGGTAACCAAAGTGCCCAGAACAACTTTCAAAGAGGTGAACTCCAAGGTCAAAGTACATCCATATCAGATTGCACCCCCCATCACTGTTTGAGCCAAAGTGGACTTAATAGAAGACGACTTAGGGGGACACCACTGTTGAAAGCATATCATAAAAAATTTGCCAAAATGCATATTGACAGGCCACAAAACTTCTGGGAGAATGTCCTTTGGCAGATCACATCAGCTCTATGTTCACAGATGCAAAAATGAAGCATACAAAGGAAAGAACACTGTACATACTGTGAAACATGGAGGAGGCTCGGATATTTTCTGGGGATTTCTTTGCTGCATCTGGCACAGGGTCTCTTGAATCTGTGCAGGCTACAATGACATCTCAAGACCATCAAGACAATCTGGACGAAATATGCTGCCCAGTGCAAGAAAGCTTTGTCTAAGTTGCAGGTCATGGGTCCTCCAACAGGATAATGACCCAAAACACACACAGCTAAAAAGTAAAAAACAGTAAAAACAGTAAGAAAAAATGTATTACTTTTGTCAGGACTGTCTGCAAAACAAACTGGCCCACAGGGACATCAGTTTTATTCTAGTCTAAAATGAACTGTTATTGTGTTTCCTTCATCTGTGTGCAGGATAGTCCACCTTCACATGGATGAACTGGGTTTCATCTCTCAGTGGAGGGCCATATTTGCAGGTGGACTGGCTGGTGTTGTTGCTGCTCTCGCCATCGTACCCTCTGGAGGTGGTGGAAACCAGGCTGATCATTCAAAACTGCAGGCAGCCCACATACATTGGTGTAGCTCACACCTTGTCAAAGATCTACAAGAATGAAGGGCTGCTTGCCCTCTACAGGGGATTTTCTCTCACTGTCTTGGGTTTGTATGCACGCTACAACAAATTCATTCAGTTTCAGTGGATTGTGTCAGATGTCGCACAGTAATTTCACGTTGTATGTCTAGTAATTGTGTAGTTTTAATGTGTAAGTGACTGACTCAACCTTTACCTTAATTTTCATATCTTTACAGGTGCAGTTCCCTTTTCTGTTGGATGCTATGTAGTCTACATGAACTTGGATAAGCTGTGGCAGAAGCCCCCTGTTCGCTTCACTCCCCTGCAGAACTTCATCAATGGCTGTTTGGCAGCAGGAGTGGCTCAAACCTTGTCATACCCTTTTGAAACTGTAAAGAGGAAAATGCAAGTAAGTTAGCATTTCTCTGCATGTGGGCTGTGGTTGGAGAACTGAAACAGGCCTGTGTTCATTTTAAAGCAGTCATGAATTAAAGTAGAAATATAAATACAGATAATATAAACAGCATCATAAACTCTCGGGAACTTTGTCAGATATATTTTTTTGTTAAAAGGGGAGTGCATACAGCTGCATAGCAAAAGCTGCACGTGTTTTTTAATTAAATTACAATTTGGCTGTAATACCATACTCAGTCCATAAGAGGGCAGCAGGTGCATGTCTAAATACAGGCTGACTTTACTCAACCACTCAATGATTTTGAATTTGGAAAGTGAACATTAGAATTACATTAGTGATCATTTACTTAAATATAAAAGCAGGATATTTTTCCTGTATATGGTTTAAGATATTGTGATCCCAGAAGGTTATGTTGGTCTGCACCGTGCTGCCTTTAAATCAGGTTTTCTATATGTTGGAAAGGACACATGAGGAACAATGGCACTGCAAAGAGCATGATTCTACATTTGGTTTTATCTGCCTATTATTAGATAGGTTCAACAGCAGCTGGGAATGGGAATGTGTGTGTGTGTGCATGCGCGCGTGTATATAAAAAAACAAATCCCAGCTCGCCCCTATGGGCAGTCTTTTTGCCCTCCAAGCTCAGGTCCTCTACCAGAGGCCTGGAAGCTTGAGGGTCCTGCGCAGTATCTTAGCTGTTCCCAGTATTGATCTCAGATGTTGTTCCATGAATCTGCTGGAGCCACTCTTCCAGTTTGGGGATCACAGCCCTGAGTGTTCCGATTACCACGGGGACCACTGTTACCTTCACCTTCGACGTCCTTTCCAGCTCCTCTCTGAGCCCTTGATAATTGTCAAGCTTCTCGTGTTCCTTCTTCTTGATGTTGTCATCACTTGGTATTGCAACGTCTATCACCACGACCTTCTTCCTTTGTTTGTCTACCACTACGATCTCTGGTTGGTTAGCCATCACAGTTTTGTCTGTCTGTATCTGGAAGATCCCACAGGATCTTAGCTCTGTTGTTCTCAACCACCCTTGGGGGCGTGTCCCATTTTGACCTCTGGACTTCCAGGTCATACTTGGCACAGATGTTCCTGTATACTAAGCCGGCCACTTGGTTATGGTGTTCCATGTATGCCCTGCTTGCTAGCATCTTGCACCGTGCTGTTATGTGCTGGATTGTCTCAGGGGCATCTGCGCAGCCTGCACCTGGGGTCTTGCCTGGTGTGGTAGACCCCAGCCTCTATCGATCTTGTACTCGGAGCTTGTTCCTGTGCTGCCATGATTAGTGCCTCTGTGCTGTCTGTCAGTCCAGCTTTGTCCAGCCATTGGTAGAATTTCTCTATGTCAGCCTCTTCTTCTATCTGCCGGTGGTACATGCCATGCAGAGGCCTGTCCTTCCATGATGGTTCCTGTTCTTCCTCCTGTTCTTTCTTGGGTTTCTGCTGGTACCGTGATATGATGTCCCCTTTGCAACAAGGCCAGTCATAAAATTTCCTCATTACTAAATATTCCAGTCAACTGTTATTGGTATCATAACAAAGTGGAAGTGATTAGTAATGAAAGCAACTTAGCCATGAAGTGGCATGTACAGTCAGAGCGAAGTTAGCAGATGCTGAGGCACATAAGGTGCAGAGGTCACCAACTTTTTGCAGAGTCAATCACAACAGACCTCCAAACTTCATGTGGCCTTCAGGTTAGCTTAAAAACAGTGTGTAGAGAGCTTCATGGAATGCGTTTCCACAGCAGAGCAGCTGTATCCAGGCCTTACGTTACCAAGTGCACTGCAAAGTGTCGGATGCAGTGGTGTAAAGCACGTCTCCACTGGACTCTAGAGCATTGGAGACGTGTTCTCTGGAGTGATGAATCATGCTTCTCTATCTGGCAATCCAATGGACGAGTCTGAGTTTGGCAGTTGCCAAGAGAACAGTACTTGTCTGACTGCACTGTGCCAAGTGTAAAGTTATAGTGTGGAGTTGGGCTCAGTCCCTTAGTTCCAGTGAAAGGAACTCTTAACCCTTTATAAGGCACTCATTGAAATACTTTGAAATTCAAAATCTCATGCTTAGTGTTATTGGAGGACATACCATGACTTCATTACTTTTTCGAAATGTTTAATGCTTCATGTAAAAAATTTAGGTCAGTAAAGTTAGTATATTTGTTTTCTTGGCCGTAAATGATTTTAAAAAAAAATCCAAGTGTATAAGAAAAACACATATGGTGAAACGACTGCAACAGAGTCATTACAACATACACATAACTTTATAAAGTTTTTCTTCATGACCACATTCTTCTTAACCTCACTGAGGCGTGGGATGGGTTTCATAAAGTTTGTGGAAATGACCAAAAATTGTTACTTGCCCTTTATAGGACAATTGCTCCCAACTTTATGGGAACAGTTTGGAGATGAGCCCTTTGAGTTCCAACATGACTGCACACCAGTGTACAAAGTATGGTCCATAAAGACATGGATGTGCAAGTTTGGTGTTGCAGAACTTGATTGGCCTGCACAGAGTCCTGACCTCAACCTAGTAGAATACCTTTTGAGATGAATTTGAGCGGCGACTATGAGCCAGGCCTTCTCGTCCAACATCAATGTCTTCTGGAAAAATAGTCAAAAATTCCCATAAACACACTCCTAAACCTTGTGGAAAGGCTTCCCAGAAGCTGTTATAGCTGCAAAGGGTGGGCCGACATCGTATTAAACCCTATGGAGTAAGAATGGGATATTACTCAAGTTTATATGCATGTGAAGGCAGACGAGTGAATACTTTTGGCAATAATAAGCCGTGTTTCCTTTATCTACTCTGCACAGCTCGACTCGACTCAGCACAATTTGAAGGTGTTTCCATTAGTACCTGGTACCAGGTACCATGTACTTTTTTAGTACTCACTTAGCCAGGGTTCCAAACGATCCGAGGCAATCCGAAAATGTGACTTTGAAGTACACTGAGTCGATTATGACATGTTCTGGGGTATAGGGTTATACTAAACAATGATAACCTTCATCCATTAAAATATTGTATGGGGGACTTATGCATGATGATGATATTAAACTGGCATTAGCTATGTTAGCTTGCCCCTATCTCATCCATTGTTGTGTTGTGTTTTGAGCCGCATACATCAAGACACCACTGCCCGCGCTGCTATATCGACTCCACCCACACTGAGGTGGTCCTCAATTGCAATGGAAACACAACACGACCGTGGCCAAGTCAAGTCGACCCGTGCTGAGTAGTTACTTATGGAAACGCATCTATAGTGTATGTTCTCTAAAGATAGCCAGCAACTATCAGACAGCCAGCATGTGTTTCTGCTGAAGCACTGCACCAACGTCACTCACTTTAAAGAACAGTGCTGCATAATCGCTTCATTTAGCTATTCAGCTGGAGTGTGTTAAAACACTTAGAGTTAAACATTAATTCAGAACAGAGAACAGAGAATGGGAAAAACAGATGAACATGTTTGCTGAGGCTTAGTTGAAGCCATGTATAGTTTAACTTGCAGACTAGCTTTGTGCGTCCTCTACAGATGGAGCTGTTTGAAGAGTCTTATTAGTCTTATGGCTTATAAAGCTATATTACCCATGAAACATGACAGTCTATTTCACATAGTTACTCTTTAGCAGCACTATGGTGGCCTCTCCGAAAGCATGACAATATTTTAGACTTACCTGAATGATCCTCTGAGTATCCTGTTACATTTACTGCACAACCTCTGCTGATAATAACAAATTAATTAAATCTAGCTCATATTTTCATGACATTATGTCCTCTGACCTTCCCAGTTATCAGCTAATAGGCACCGTAAACACTGATTCACTGATTCTTATTTTGCTTTTCATCCTTTTTCCAGGCACAGAGCCCCCGACTTCCCCATTTTGGAGGAGTTGACGTTCATTTCACTGGAATGATCGACTGTTTCATACAGGTCGTTAGAAACAATGGCGTCCTTTCACTATGGAACGGCCTTACTGCCAACACAATAAAGGTATTATTCACTTATACTTTGGTAATAATTTCTTGTTGTATGGCTCCAGTACTGGTCTGTTTGAATTTGTGTTATATAAATAAGTACATGTCCACGGTCTACGCAGGAGGGAGAACAAGGGGCGGGGGCAAGGCGGGGAAAGTATTGTTTAGTGTGTAGATCACAGCATGAATATCACTACTAACGTGGAACAGCATGCTGCTACAGCTGTACCTTCATATGCCTTCATAGTTCAGCACTGTTTTTACTTGTGACCATTTTAATGAAAATAAAGCATGTTTAAGTTCTATGTGGATCTGTGGTCACAATAATGAAGCATCTCTTGTCACTCCACAGATTGTTCCCTACTTTGGCCTTCTTTTCACCTGCTTTGAGATGTGCAAGCAGGTCTGCCTTTACCGCAACGGTTACATCATCTCCCCTCTGAGCTACAAGCTTACACCGGGGGTCGACCAGAGCCTCGGGCCGTACGAGCTGGAGGAGGTCAAGCGCTACTTAAAAAACAGAAACTTTGGGTCAGGGGATTCATCTTTGGGAAATCGATGGTGAAGCTTTACATGAAAAGATGGCTGTTTTTTTTTTCCTTTTCTTTTCTTTTCTTTTTTTGAAAAAAAGCCTGAAAACGACGCAAGTGAACAATGTCCTGTCATCCAAGGGCCTACCTCTCTTACAACTTTCACATTTGATTTGAAATGATTATCTGAGCATGTATTGTTTACTCATCCACGATTTACGGTGGCTTTTTAATCTAACCTGTGCCTTGTGCGATAAATATTTATTTTGAGGGCTCTGTGCTGCGTAAGAATCAAAGTGCCACAGTGCACTCGCATAAAGTAGGTTAAAAAATGCTTGTGCATTTTCTAAAATCTGAGCATCATGAGTTTTGTATAACACCTGTGTGACAGATTATATTTTTAATGTATGAATGAATGTAAAAAATTTTATGCTTTTTAAATAGGTTATTGCCAATCATGTACCTGAGCTAACATGGAAACAAAGAAATGTGTTCAAGGTTAAAATAATTTCTTTTTTTATTCTGAAGGTGGAGACATTGATTTAACCTCATCTTATTTGCTGAAACCTGCAACTCCTCTTTGACGTTGTCTGTTAGCAGTCCAACCTGTTTTCGGTTGTTTACAGTTACTAAGAACATTTTCTGATGCACCTCATTTAAGGTACCTGTACAAGAGTATTTCCATTTTCTGCTACTTTATATTTTTACATGTCCTCTAAAATTCCAGAGGCAAATCATGTACTGTTTAGTTTACTCCTACAAGTTATTTTGCAGATTCAGTAATACATGATGCATTATTATATGATAAGATAAACTGGAAACATTTTTGTAGTTGAATACTTTTCTGGGTTTATTTTTGCACTTTCACTTTGCTTATTTTACTTGAAGATCTGATTAACTCTTCCACCACCTGTCTTGTATTTAGTAATAATTTGTTTTTATTATTTGGTTTAAAGGTTTGCTCAGTTTCAGAGTGAAATCAGTCAGGTGACTTTATCATGTGAGCTCACGTGGGCAAATGAGTGGCAGCCAAAAGAGATTAACATCTGGGATGACCTTTTACACCATAGCTGTGAGGCCTCATCTGCTCCAGAGTGACATTGATCTTGAGTTTAATTTAAATAATAATGACAGTAATTTAACACCATACTGATGCCCCTCACTTCTATTCAAAACTTGTTAAGTAATTCAAAACCTCATGTGGAACACATCTTGTGCCTTAATTTATGAGTGACAAGGGAAAGCTCCAAATCTGAATCGATGGTCGTTTAGACCCACCCACTACTCACAGAGCTGGCCAATCGCAAATGAGAATTGAAGTCATGTTTTTTTCCCCCTCGCGTTCAGTCCCTTTAAATCCCCTCAGTTCTTGTGGCCAACTTATGCCGCTTTTCCACTAGTACCTACTCAGCTCGACTCGGTTTTTAGGGTTTTCCATTAGGTGGTAGTACCTGATAGGCGGTACTTTGAGTACCTACTCACCTGCTGTTCCAAGCGAGATGAGCTAAAAATGTGACGTCAACAGAATGCATGTCACTGATTGGCCAGGCAGTGATAAAACTAGACGAGTCACAAGATCGACTGCATCACAAGACTCAAAACCACTATTTTTGAAACCCGGCAATGAGGGAGAGCTATTTCTGTGCTTGGAGACAACAGAAACCAGAGGGAGTTAGACAGAGCGACCGATTTTGTAATGGAAAACAAACGTAACTGAATCTGGAAAAGCGGCATTAGTGACTTTGTCTATGGCAGCTGTTTTAAAATAAAGTCCATTTCACCACACTTACATTCCAGATATCTGAAATTGATTTATGACTAGATTAGTAAAGTAAAGTAGTAAAGTAAAGTATTAGTAAATTAAGATATCTCTAATTATAGTTTGACTAGACAAAATACCTGTTTGAGATATTTCTAATTACATTCTGACTAGTAGAAATTATGTCAGCTTTACCATTGAGTTGAATGGAGGCTTCAATTCAAGATATCTACAATGAATTACTGACTATCTGAAACACAAATTTAAGATATCTACAGTTAAATTATGACTAGTCATAAAGTTAATTCGAGATATCTCGCTTTTTGTTCTGACTAGTCATAATTCTAATTGAAGATATCTTGAATGACGCTGTCATTCAAGATATCTTAAATGTATCTTTAGATGGGAGATATATAGTTTTGACTCATGCAAATTAAATTCTAGATATCTTGAAAGCAAATAATGACTAGGCAAAACTATATTAGAGATACCTAGAACTGTATTTTTGACTAGTCAAAATTCCCTTTAAGATATCTCCAAATAAATTAGAGATCTCTTGAATTAGACGGCTTTTATATTTAAGATAGCTTAAATTAACCATCAGAATGACATTACTGATATCTTGAATTAGTATTCTGTCTAGTCAAAACCTTACAGATTTACCGCATCTTTGCGGAAAGTTTTTAAGGCAGTTTGTTAAAAGGCCTGCCATAAAATCAGAGATTCTTTGCAGATTTCTTAAGCAGTTTTAAGTACACGATTTTCGCGTTCTCCGCTTATCCCTTACTGAGGAGCTCTTTCTGTATTGTTGCATTTTCTTACAATTTTGTCCAGAACAGCCAGCGCCGTTGCAGCCACCTGAAATTCTACACAGGCAATTGTGTGGACAGCTCAGTACAGCACAAGGGGGCTTAAACGCAATAGTTTAATTCAGATACCAAAAAATGTAATTTTCACTAGTCATAATTACGTTTGAGATATCTTAAATTGTAATTACGGATGTGTGACCCTTCAAATGACGAATATGGTGACGTCATTTGAGATATCTTGAAAGGAATTTCGTCAAAATGTAATTGAAGATATCTTGAATTATTATTCTTACTAGTCAGAATGTAAATGCAGATATCTTAAATTACCATTCTGGATAGTCAAAATGTAGTTTTTTTCTAGTCAAAAAACATTTTTAGATTTTTAGAAAGTGTAATTACGGACAGTCAGACAAACGGATTTTATGTTAAACGGCCTGCCATATCCTGCCATACTTTGTCAGTATATTTAGCGAGTTTCCAGACCTCTCTAGTGATCTTTTTCCGAAAAGCGACATATTTGGCGACTTTTTTCGGCGTTAGTGGGGGGTGGGGGGCGTGTGAGCCCCTCTCCTGTCCCCAAGCACTGACAGGCGGTCAGTCTCACAGTTGTCACACACTCCGCTTCCCGTCCACACTGCAAATGAATCACGGGTGCGCTGGACACGCCCGGGCTTACAGAGCCGGATGTAAATGTTTCTTCCCTATCGCACTAATATAAATCACTGGTCAAATGCAGTGTTTGTTTGTTTGTTTTGTTTCTTTGTTTTAGTTTGATTTCATATATTTTATTTGTGGTTAGCGTGTTTTTTTTTCTCACTTTCTGTCTCCAAGGATGTTATTCCTCTATTCTACAACCTCCTTTACTACTACATGTAAATGGCCAATTCTGCAAATTAGATTGTGATGTCATATAGCTACTTTTAGGACAGCCAATGGCTACTTTCCTTACTGAGGCGTTGCCATACTACCTGTCTAGGTAGGATTCGGCCATTTCAACAACCAAGTATCTGGACGGCGGCTGATAGAGTCTGAAGATGAGTGAACAAGCTATTTCCTTCGCAAAGGACTTCTTGGCTGCTGGTATTGCCGCTTCCATCTCTGAAACAGTTGTAGCTCCCATCGAGAGAGTCAAGCTTCTTCTCCAGGTGAGTGATAACTGTTTATATCCCTGTGCGAACACCTGCCATCCTAATGACACTGTAATTATAGATGTCAGTCGGCTGTTGCATGTTGAATACTTCTGTTGCTCATTTTCAGCCTTCTTTTTCTGTTGTATGGACGGGAAATTATTAAGATGCATGTACATGTGGCAGGAGTAGAAAGTAGGTTAAAATTATAAATAGTAGCGGCTCTGACAGAGACTAGTGAAGGCACAGGTGAGGAATGAGAATAATCGAGGCGTATCAGGCTTGTTACGTAATACACCGGCCTACAGGGCTGTGAAATAACGAAGTACAAATACTTAGTTATTGTACTTATGTAGAATTTTCAGATGTCTGTACTTGATGTATTTATTTTTTCTGACAAGTTTTTACTTTCACGCTCCACGTTTTTACACAAATATCTGTACTTTCTAATCCTTATATTTTAAAAACTGGCTAGTTACTTTAGGTTCAAGACATTTGAGCAGCAAGAGAAGTTTTTACTTCCCGTCACTGCGCATCTTCAAACACCAAACTGATTTGAACCTAACTGAGGGAAACAATAACGAATAAAAAATTACCTTATTGGTGTATCCATCACTAAGGCTTATCACATAAAGTCATGAAAGAGGCAAAAACATTTAATTTATGTATAATTTATAGTGCTATACTCAGGGGTTAAAGGGGGCTCGTGTGGTGCCAAAAATTGATTGCCCATATTTAAACTGTTGTAAATGACTTTTTGGCCTATAATCTGTGAAACATATGTCAAACATATATGTTATGAACTATTTCAAGTAATTTTGAGCCAGAAAGAACATTCCTGTCACAAGGTAGAAGCTGCAATTACTTTTTCTGGCAAAGCAACTTTTATCTTGATCAGGATAAAAACTGTCATTGGCATTAAAATGTTTTTCCACAGAGAACAGACCAAAAGGGCGGCAGACATTGCCACAAATATAACATTACAGTTCTATAAAGATATATTAAGTGCCCAAAAAGTACAGGATTGATTATAATGTACATACAGTAATGCAGATAATTATAAAGATAATTGTCATTTTTTAAATTTTATATATAAATCTTGTTGACTACAGTCTATTTACCAATGTAAGTAAAGACATTATACATAAAAAAACCCAAAAAAAACCCCCAAAAGAGAAACATTGGAAATCACTTTTTGGCACAACACCAGAATGATCTGAAATGATCCAGAAGGGCATTTTTGGCACAGACTTCCATAAGTTGTGGTTGTGGTACTTAAGCATCTTGCTAGTGCTGCAGAAGAGGAGCAAGCATAAACATTTAATGTCAGGTTATTTCAAATGAAACATTTCTAACAGCTCAACAAATATCAGCAAATGCACAAACTGTGTGCAGTTTGTCACACAGCGTGTCTAAAGGTCCAGCTGCTGTATTTCCAGGGAGTTAAAAATAATGATAGAGAACTTCACTAAGTGATGAAGAAAGATGTTTAAAAAGACAGGACAGGTTATACTGAAAGGTAAGCACTGCTCAGTGACATTTTATAAACTGGAAAAGTAAAGCTTATGTGCAATGTCATCATTTTAAAATCAGATATTAGATCTTTGTGTCAGCTTGTCATACTGTGGAGAATTTACAGTAAAGCTCTGTGTTGGGCTGGTGCACAGCAGCTGTGGTGTTTGTGGTCAGTGTTAGGTTACATGAAGCGTAGCATAGATGAATTTGAATTTAAGCTGATGATGCTTAGATTCATTCAGTGAATTCAACCTTTATACCAACTAGTATAGTACAAAGGCAGTATAAACGGTATACTGGATAAGTTGGTCAGTGGTCGGAGTGGAGCTGGATTCTCTGACTACAGTGGTCGAGAGAAGGACATTGGGTCTGTCTGTTTGTCTGTCTAATCAGCTAAGATAGCTCATGAAACATCTGCTTACATCTTTTTTAATTCAGCTGTGTAAATCCACAAAGAGCAGTGGATCTCAGAGCGGCAGCACAGGTTAGCTGATCACAGCCTGCACACAAAGAAAATCTACTGGAGCTCACAATAGAAAGTTGTTTCTTTTCCCACTGCAGTCAGTCTTAGGCTACGTTCACACTGCAGCCTGAAGTGACCCAATTCTGATTTTTTTGTGAAATCCGATTTTTTTTTTTGCGTGGTCGTTCATATTTCCAAATATATGCGACTTGGATGTGATCTGTGTGTGATAGTGGTGGGCGGATCGATCCAAATATTGATAATATCGATACCAACTACTAATCCAAACGGTAGACTCTGTCACCGAGGTCAGATGGCCGTCCCTCTCATGTCTGTCCAGTTTCACTATCATGTCTGTTTTGAGTTCTATCAGAACATTGTGTGCCGGGCACTGAACTGGTGCAATGGATTCATCTAAGTCAAACTGGACCTCACCTGGGAGTGACTCAATGGGTGAGGTAAAAACTTCATTTTATCTTCTGGTGAGCTGCTGCATAGTGAGAGATTCTGGTACAATGCATTCCACCTTGTGAAGTTCCTCAGGTATATTGCATCAGACCAAGGCATCAATTTCCATTTTGACGCTACTCTCATCTTTTCTTTGAGGCTCATAATGTTGCATGTAGCTCCAGAGTCCAACTTGCACTTTTGCCTAAAACTGTTCATTCTCAGATTCACAAACCATTTATTTCCTTGTTGTCTGTCTGTTGACGCTACTGTGGTCATATATAAGTATGCTTCTGCTTCATCATCCTGTGCTGTGAATGTCTGTTATTGTGTCCACAACATATAAGCGAGACTGTTCTGCCCTTTTTAGTTTTTTTCTTTCCTCAGACACATGCTTTTAAAGTGATTAGGTGTCCCACAAATGCAAAGCATGCATCCCTTTCTGGTTTGTGCTAGTGTCTGCAATATTTGCAGGTCATTTCACCCTCTCTAGCTCGTGGTTTAGTGAACTTGTGTGTGTTGCGCACAGGGTACCTGGTGTCTGCCACATAGTGTTGTCAGATTTATGGGCCAGAGCTTTCATGTGCGTGTCTGTGAGCTTGGCAGTATGGCACATATCAATAGCTGAGGCAAGCGTAAGGTCTTTCTCCCTCAAAGGACTTCATCTGCTATTCTAAGGACTAGCCTGGCCCTTATGAGTTCCTCCTTTAGCTCACCATACTTGCAAGTACCAGCCTTTTCTCTTAGCCTAGTCACATATGTATCTATCAGGTCTCCCTCCTCTTGATTCAGGCTTCCAGAAACAAAATGCTCAAATATAATATTTTTTGCAGGTTTAAAATACCTTTCCACAGTCATCAGAATGGCTGTCACATCATTCTCGTTCCATAGTTATGTGCAGATTGTGCTTGACAGATATGCCTGCGTTCACTGCCCATGACCCTTCCCAGTGTTGCTGCTTCTTTTTCTTTCAATCCAGATGCCAAAAAGTAATCCTCGAAGTCCTCCTTAAACGTATCCCAGTCATCCCCAGCCATCCTCACTTTAGCCTTTGTTTGTTCTTTTTTGGGGGCTTTGTTTTTTTTTTTTTAAAGACTAGTTGAGGCAGACTGAGTCCAGTACTTAAAAAAACTTGCGTCGTTAGTTATATTAGACAACCTACTAACCATCTCACATCTAAGACCATGTTTGTAGCTAAGGCTAGGCACACAGAGTAAGAAAGTGAGCTTCAGCATTGATTTAATGACCTGATTCATTAAATTGACGTGGATACAACAAGTGACCTGCTCTTCCAGGGTTTCACCGATTTACACAAGCCACCATAAGGTGGCACAGTTTACCCAATAACAGTTGTTCTTCTGCACATGAAGGCAAATGTGGCTGACTCATTAGAATAATGGGAATCTCCCAGTTTATTCATTTCAGAAGGTGAACAGCTGAAAGCTTGAAGATGAAAACAAGATATGATGAACTTCAGTTTATTACCTTTGATATACTGCAGTGTCTGTTTTGTTTACAGGTACAACATGCCAACAAACAGATTGCGGTCGACAAGCACTACAAGGGCATGATCGACTGTGTCATTCGTATCCCTAAAGAGCAGGGCTTCCTCTCTTTCTGGCGAGGGAATCTGGCCAATGTCATCCGATACTTCCCCACTCAGGCCCTCAACTTTGCTTTCAAGGACAAGTACAAGAAGATTTTCCTTGACGGTGTGGACAAGCACACACAGTTCTGGAGATACTTTGCTGGGAACTTGGCATCTGGTGGTGCCGCTGGAGCTACCTCACTCTGTTTTGTCTACCCCCTTGACTTCGCCAGAACACGTCTCGCCGCTGATGTCGGCAAAACAGGCCACGAGCGTGAGTTCAAAGGTCTGGGAGACTGCCTGAGGAAGATCGTCAGGTCTGATGGCCCTAAGGGTCTCTACCAGGGTTTCAGTGTTTCAGTACAGGGCATTATCATCTACAGAGCGGCTTGCTTTGGCATCTATGACACCGCAAAGGGTGAGTGTTTGTTGTGAGATGTTGTAAAGCTTGATGTCTCTCTGCACAGTAGGCTTATTTGCCTTTTAATCTTACCGACATGTTTTTCTTACAGGCATGCTTCCGGATCCCGAGAACACACACATTGTAGTGAGCTGGATGATTGCACATACTGTAACTACTGTCGCCGGACTTGTGTCCTACCCCTTCGACACTGTCCGTCGTCATATGATGATGCAGGCTGGATGTAAAGGAGGTAAAAAAAAAAGCAGAAAATTGAAGTGTAACTTCCTTTTTTTTCCCCTACTGTTCAACTTGAATGCGTTTGTAACATCTCTATAATTCTGTCTTTTCCCCTTCAGCCGACATAATGTACACGGGCACCCTTGACTGCTGGAGGAAAATTGCACGTGATCAGGGTGGCAAGGCTTTCTTCAAGGGAGCCTGGTCTAACATGCTGAGAGGCATTGGTGGTGCTTTTGTGCTTGTCTTGTATGACGAGCTTAAGAAATACATCTAAGATGTTTTTATATGTTCACTGTTCATGTCTTTGTTGGGTTTTTTTTGTTTTGTTCGTTTGACATACACACATACACTGGATTGATATACACTGGAAGAAATATTGACTGCTGTTTTGACTTTGACATTTTTAATTGTGTTGACCTATACTGTTTATTTATATATATTCAAGATAAACTTTTATATTTAAAGTTTTGTATTTATCAGTCTTTTATGCCTACATTTATACTGTATTTACACTATCTTATCTATTCTTTTAGTGCTTTACTTTGTGGTTGTATTCTCTTTACTTTAACTTTACAGTCTCATAAGTTGTGTTAATAACACAACTAAGAAGCCTTGACATTTTTATGGACCAAAAGTCTTGTTAATGACTGGCAAGGACAACTGCATGGCTCATAAATCATGAAAGGTCTCTGCCCCTTTAATGAAGCACTTGTGGTCCTGCACCTAATTACTCACCTGTTTGATCCTGACTATAAGAAACTGGAGCTTCTCCCCAGTCAACACCAGATCATTGCACAACAAGTGGTAGCACAAGCACGGCTCATCCAAATTTTCTCGTACTCGGATTATTGTATTTTTGGCTACTTACCTGTTCTCTCCCCTTTTCAGCACTTTAAGAATCTAAGCCTTAAAGAATTCTGTTTTTCACAATAAAGACTCGCTTAACCTTACCACAGTGCTCTGTGCTTGTGTCCAGGTTTAATGGAGCTTAACAAGAATGGAATAAGTTGGAGGTGAAGACTGAATAAAGAGAATAATAACCATCAGATATTCACTACTGTGTCATTCCACTCCTGTCTTCACTCTGGCGAGCTCTAAAGAACCAGTACTTTCCAGTTTTCTGTTTGCTACTTTTGGCTCATCACTCTGACCCACTAGACTCCAATATTGTTCTACTTGTCAAAACATTCCCCTTTTGATGTACCTATGTGCTTTCATGAGTTCTGGTCAATGATCCTGGAAGTCCACTCGTAGCATCCCAGCATAGTGCACACGTGGGTCACCTACACTCTGAACACTCCGTGTCTTGTGATATGAGTATATTACTTCTTAATAGGTGAAACATTATAGAGAGGCTAAAATAAAGTGTCCTATAGTGCTAATCCTTCATAATATTCCAGTATTTTTAGAGTTTATTATAAATTTATAATAACTTTGAATACTCCAGTGTAAATTACTTTCCAGTGTTTACTTTGATATAACTGAGGCATAATCACAGTCCAATAAAGGCACAGATTAACTAATGATTGTTGAATAAATAGTAGTTATGCTTCACACAGTATATAATGTAAATAAATAGTAATAATGCATGTTGGTCAAAGTGAAATACTCAGCTGAGCAAAAATGGAGCCTCTAGTAGGTCGAGGCAGGGCTGCTTTACAGTGCACCTGAGCTTGACATGCTGCATCTGAAACTGTCAGCTCCACACACCAGTTACCTGAAAAAGAGAGGCACAGGCAACAAGAAAACAAAGCCAGCCCAGTGGTTATCCCAGTAGCAGGTAGCTGGAGCTCATGTTACACAGAGTAGGGAGAGGCTTTAAAGAAAGAAAAATATGAATAACACACCCTCAGTAGATGGGTAGCCTATACAGGTGCTTGTCATAAAATTAGAATATCATGAAAAAGTTTATTTATTTCAGTAATTCCGTTCAAAAAATGAAACTTGCGTATTATATTCATTCATTACACACAGACTGATATATTTCAAATGTTTATTTATTTTAATTTTGATGATTATAACTGACAACTAATGAAAACCCCAAATTCAGTATCTCAGAAAATTAGATTACTTCAGACCGATACAAAAAAAGGATTTTTAGAAATGTTGGCCAACTGAAAAGCATGAACATGAAAAGTATGAGCATGTACAGCACTCAGTACTTAGTTGGGGCTCCTTTTGCCTGGATTACTGCAGCAATGCGGCGTGGCATGGAGTCCATCAGTTTGTGGCACTGCTCAGGTGTTATGAGAGCCCAGGTTACTCTGATAGTGGCCTTCAGCTCTTCTGAATTGTTGGGTCTGGCGTATCTTCCTCTTCACAATAGCCCATAGATTTTCTATGGGTTTAAGGTCAGGCGAGTTTGCTGGCCAATTAAGAACAGGGTCCTTAAAGCAGGCCCTGGTAGCTTTGGCACTGTGTGCAGGTGCCAAGTCCTGTTGGAAAATGAAATCTGTATCTCCATAAAGTTGGTCAGCAGCAGGAAGCATGAAGTGCTCTAAAACGTCCTGGTAGACGGCTGCATTGACCTTGGACCTCAGAAAACACAGTGAACCAACACCAGCAGACAACATGGCACCCCATACCATCACTGACTGTGGTTTTGTTTCACAATCCTCTCCAGGGTGCAGTTATCCCTATTGCTTGTACACTTTTTTCTACCACATCTGTTCCTTCCCTTCGCCTCTCTATTAATGTGCTTGGACACAGAGCTCTGTGAACAGCCAGCCTCTTTAGCAATGACCTTTTGTGTCTTGCCCTCCTTGTGCAAGGTGTCAATGGTTGTCTTTTGGACAACTGTCAAGTCAGCAGTCTTCCCCATGATTGTGTAGCCTACAGAACTAGACTGAGAGACCATTTAAAGGCCTTTGCTGGTGTTTAGAGTTAATTAGCTGATTAGAGTGTGGCACCAGGTGTCTTCAATATTGAACCTTTTCACAATATTCTAATTTTCTGAGATACTGAATTTGGGGCTTTCATTAGTTGTCAGTTATAATCATCAAAATTAAAAGAAATAAACATTTGAAATATATCAGTCTGTGTGTAATGAATGAATATAACATACAAGTTTCACTTTTTGAACGGAATTACTGAAATAAATCAACTTTTTCATAATATTCTAATTTTATGACCAGCACCTGTATACTGACTGTTAAACAGGAAGTAAGATGGAGGTTTTCGTAAAAGTTTAATGATAAAGAAAAATACATAAAATGTATGTATTTAAAATGTTCTTCTGATCATTTAAAAACATTTATGAGAAAACACTTTCATTTTGGAAATGATCTTGTTTAATTTTTAGACACACAAAGTAGAAAATGTAATATAAAGTGTAATGTTTGCAATTGTTGTCTTATACACCCACCGGCCACTTGATTTGGTATACCCACTCGACTGCTTGTTAGTGCAAATATCTTTTCAGTCAATCACATGGCAGCAACTCTCTGTATTTACGAATATAGACATGGTCAAGACAACCTGCTGAAGTTCAAACCAGGCATCAAAATGAGGAAGAAAGGTGATTTACGTGACTTTGAATGTGTAATAAGTTGTTGGTGCCACATGGGTTGGTCTGAATATTTTGGAAACTGCTCCACACATCCATCTCAACGGTTTACATCAAATGGTCTGACAAAGAGAAAATATCCAGTGAGTGGCAGTTCTCTGGTCTTAAAATGCTTTGTTGATGCCAGAGGTCAGAGGACAATGGTGATATTGCTTTGAGATGGAAGGCAACAGTAACTCAAAGAGCACTCGTTACAACCAAGGTATACTATCTCAAAATTTCAAGTTACTTCTGAGTAAGTTGAAATCTCAAGATACCTAACTTCAAGTTATTAAGTTGAATTTTTGAGGTAGTCAGTAAGTCAAAATTTTGAAATAACCAACTCAAAATTTTGAGATAAGTTGAAATTTTGGCTTAACTGCCTGGCAGTTTTGACTCATGGATGGCAAAAAACAAACAAAAAGTTTCCAGCGACAGAAAGTGGCATCCAGAGAGAAATCCACTGAAGAAAAATACAATATTTCACATTTAAAGTCATTTCCCTTTCCTTGAATTAGACTCAAGAATCCTCATCATTAGAAAGCTTAAGCTGCCAATAATATTTGTTTTTGCTTGACTACTCAAATTATTAATAAATTATAATTAGGTAACTTCAGGACACAAAACACAGGTCCAAGAGCGGCAGGGAAGATAATAGTAATCCAGCATAGCGTAATAAATCCACTGTTCACTGTCTGCATTAGTCATTATGTTTCCTGATGACATCTTTTTAGACAGGTGTGTGCATATGTAACTCTACGTCCTAAGTGGGCAAACTGTTGTCCTGTATTGTACATTTTATTCCAGGAAACCCTTTCCCATATGTCTGTGACACACACACACACACACACACACACACACACACACACACACACACACACACACAGATTCAATTTAGTTATTTGCATGCTCTTCTGTTGCAAGCTTCCTGGAAGTGCTCTGAAAAATGATACTTACAGTACATGTCTAAAGAGATTTCTAAACGGCAGAGCGTGCTTGACTACCCTGAATACATTTAATGTTATTTGCATATGTATTCTAAATACTGACACAATGCATTAATACACAAGGCAGCTTTCAATCTAGTGAACAAACACTTGGACCTTGTTATGTGTTTTTGAATGATGTTGTGTGTGTGTATATATATATATATATATATATATATATATATATATTATGTTAAACTGCTGTTGCAAAGCAAACTGGCCCACAGTGACATTAGAGTTTTATTCTAGTCTAAAGTGAACTTTTATTGTTGTTTCCTTCCTCTGAGTGCAGGAAAGTCCACCTTCACATGGACTAACTGGGCCATATTTACTGGTGGACTGGGCAGTGTTGTTGCTGCTGTATCCTCTGGAGGTGGCAGAAACCAGGCTGATCGTTAAAACTGCAGGCAGCCCACATACACTGGTGTAACTCACACCTTGTCAAAGATCTACAAGAAAAAAAGGACTGATCGCCCTCTACAGGGAATTTTCTCTAACTGTCTTGGGTTTGTATGCATGTTACAACAAATTTAGTGTATACAGTTGCATAGTGAATGATGCACACATTGTGTTGAGTCTTTTAATTAAATTACCATTTTATTTCTTCATATCTGTCTACTGATGACTGAATAATTGGGAAATTATTGTGAACACAATGGGTTTAAAGAGTAGATGCTCCTGCATGCTGGCTGTAATACCACACTCAGTCCATAAGAGGGTAGTAGGTGCATGTCTAAATACAGGTTGACTTTACTCAACCACTCAATGATTTTAAATTTGGAAAGTGAACATCAGAATTACATTAGTGGTCATTTACTTAAATATAAAAGCAGGATATTTTTCCTGTATATGGTTTAAGATATTGTGATCCCAGAAGGTTATGTTGGCCTGCACTGTGCTGCCTTTAAATCAGGTTTTCTATATGTTGGAAAGGACACATGAGGAACAATGGCACTGCAAAGGGCATGATTCTACATCCGGTTTTATCTGCCTATTATTAGATAGGTTCAACAGACTAAGGTTCAACAGCAGCTGGGAATGTGAATGTGTCCCAGGCCTGCAGAAGCTATAGATATGTTCTCTAAAGATAGCCAGCAACTATCAGACAGCCAGTGTGTGTTTCCAGTCTGCTGAAGCACTGCACCAACGTCACTCACTTTAAAGAACAGTGCTGCATAATCGCTTCATTTAGCTATTCAGCTGGAGTGTGTTAAAACACTTAGAGTTAAACATTAATTCAGAACAGAGAATGGGAAAATAGCTGAACATGTTTGCTGAGGCTTAGGGTAATGATTTAAGCCATGTATAGTTTAACTTGCAAACTAGCTTTGTGCGTCCTCTACAGATGGAGCTGTTTGAAGAGTCTTATTAGTCTTGTGGTTTATAAAGCTATATTACCCATGAAACATGACAGTCTATTTCACATAGGTACTCTCAGAATCTTTAGCAGCACTATGGTGGCCTCTCTGAAAGCATGACAATATTTTAGACTTACCTGAATGATCCTCTGAGTATCCTGTTACATTTACTGCACAACCTCTGCTGATAATAACAAATTAATTAAATCTAGCTCATATTTTCATGACATTATGTCCTCTGACCTTCCCAGTTATCAGCTAATAGGCACTGTAAACACTGGTTCACTGATTCTTATTTTGCTTTACATCCTTTTTCCAGGCACAGAGCCCCTCTCTTCCCCATTTTGGAGGAGTTGACATCCATTACACTGGAATGATCGACTGTTTAATACAGGTCGTTAGAAACTATGGAACGGCCTTACTGCCAACACAATAAAGGTATTATTCACTTATACTTTGGTAATAATTTCTTGTTGTATGGCTCCAGTACTGGTCTGTTTGAATTTGTGTTATATAAATAAGTACATGTCCACGGTCTACGCAGGAGGGAGAACAAGGGGCGGGGGCAAGGCGGGGAAAGTATTGTTTAGTGTGTAGTTGTCTTCATTCACACTCATTAATACAAGCACTTTTTTCTACACCTAAGAGCTTTCTAACTCACATTCACACACATTCACATTCCAATGAACACATCACAGAGCAACTTGGTGTTAAGTATCTTACCCAAGGATACTTTGGCATGCAGACTGGAGCAGCCAGGGATCAAACCACCAACCTTCACAATAAGCAGGTGACCTGCTCTACCTCCTGAGCTACAGCCAACCCATGGCTTTAATATTGCTCAATAAATAGTCAGTGTCTGTACTATTTATGGCCATGGGTCTTCTATGACCAACATGATAGACAATGCTCAGTCAATCAGAAGTTTGCCTCACAGGCTAATCAATAAGGCTGCAGCCTAGAACTGATGTTACTGTAAGAAGACTGGCTCTTTACCTAGAAATTTGGGATCCACCAGTTTCTCACTATCTAGCTGCTGCCAGCTGTTCAGTGACCTATGTCATTTATGGGCAATCCCCACTTTCACCATTTCAGTTAATAATGGTCAAGTAGGTATAGCCTATCACACAGCACAGTATGATCACATGATAAGCCAGTCAGGCATGAGAAATAAGCCGCATCTCATTAGCATATATTATCATAGTATTAGCAGCCTGAAATCATCCATGTTGTTTATTCTCCACTTCAGATAAATACAGGGAAGAGTGTACAAAGTGTACTAAACATTCAGGAATATGAATATCATGTTGCACATCTTTGAAGAATAAAGAACACATATGCCCAATTTCATGGTTCAAATTCTTATAGTTTTGGAGTCTATAGACTGGTATTTTACTGGGTCATTTCTTAGTTGTTCCATGTGTTCCCTTGTTCACTCTGTCCCACTGTTTCTTTTTTCTTTATGCCATGGTCCCTGGGTCTAGGACCCAGGGTTTTTGTAATATTTCTGTATTGTGGTTCTTAGTTTGTTAATTGATAGTCTTGGGTTCTGATTTGATTTAGCTCACGGTGACTGCTTGTGTTATATTTCCTGACTCCTTGATTGACTGTCCTTGATTACCTAGTGTATATATTGTCTGCGTTCCCTTTGCTCCTCGTTGCGTCCTTGTTGTCAGTTCCTGCCCACTGTGTTCGCTGCCTGCTTGCTGGTTGCTGGCCCCGTCCAGCTCTGTCCTGAGTTCCAGCCAATAAAAACTGATGTAAAAGTTCAGTCCTGTTCTGAGTCCTGCACTGGTGTCCTCAAACCTGCCTGCCACAGTTTGTTTTGTGACTCTGTTATGTTTTATCCTTCCCTAGGAAAATACATGATAAAATAGAAACAAGAAACAATCAGGTTACTACCATTCTGATTTTCAGACTTTGCAACACAATTACTCAAAAACAGTAATACTTCTCTCCTAACTATGCATATTAGAGAGAAGATTTAATTTAATACTATCTGAACTAATGCTTTGGGATTAAACAGAACATAAAATTAATATCGAGGTTCTGAATATTTAATTGTTTTTAAAGTGTGTTTTAATTATGCGACTGCAATTTGAACCAATTTGGTAGAATGGCCCTTATAAGGTTAAAATGATTTCTTTTCTTTTTCTGAAGGTGAGGACATTGATTTAACCTCCTGTTTGCTGAAACCCGCATTCCTGTTCAGTGACTTTGTCCTTAAGTTGTCTGTCAGCAATCCGACCTGTTTTCAGTTGTTTAAAGTTACTAAGTACATTTACTGATGCACCTCGTTTAAGGTACTTGTACAAGAGTATTTCCATTTTCTGCTACTTTATACTTCACATGCCCCAAAGCAAATCATATACTGTTTAATTTACTCCTACAAGTTTTTTTGTAGGTTCAGAACTACATGATGCATTATTATATGTTAAAATAAACTGGGAACATTTTAGTTTTATAGCTGAATACTTTTACTGGTGTATTTCCACATTTTCACTCTGCTTATTTTACTTGAAGATCTGATTAACTCTTTCACCACCTCTCTTGTGTGTGGTGATAATTTGTTTTAGGCAAAATTATTTGGTTTAAAGGTTTGTGTGCTCAGGTTCAGAGTGAAATCCGTCAGGTGATTGTATCACGTAAGCTCACGTGGGCAACTGAGTGGCAGCCAAAGGACAAAAACAGCTGGGATGACCTTTACCTACCATAGCTGTGAGGCCTCATCTGCTCCAGAGTGACATTTGACACGACCTTGAGCTTAATATAATTAATAATCACAATAGTTTAACACCATAACAGCGCCTCTCTCTTTTGTTCAGATGTGACTTTGTCGACCCTTCAAAACTTAAGTAATTTATAAACTTTTTCTCATGTAGGACAAATCTCGTGCCTCAGTTTTTCTGAGTGACAAGGAAAGCTCCAAATCCGAATCGAAGGTCATCGCTTAGCGCCGCCCACTACTCACAGAGTTGACCAATCGCAAATGAGGATCGAAGTTCACGTTTTTTCTCGCGTTCAGCCCCCTTAAATCCCCTCAGTTCTAGGTAGGATTCGGCCATTTCAACCCCACCAACCAAGTAGCTGGACGGCGGCTGATAGCATCTAAAGATGAGTGAACAAGCTATTTCCTTCGCCAAGGACTTCTTGGCTGGTGGTATTGCCGCTGCTATCTCTAAAACAGCTGTAGCTCCCATCGAGAGAGTCAAGCTTCTTCTCCAGGTGAGTGATAACTGTTTATATCATTGTGCAAACACCTGACATCCTAATGACACTGTAATTATAGATGTGAGTTGGCTGTTGCGTATTGAATACTGACTTTGGTCATTTGCAGCTTTTTTGTTGTTGTTGTTGTTTTGTATGGAGGGGAAATGATTAAGATGCATGTGGCAGATAATAAAAATCTAGTAATAATAGAAATATGCTAGATTGTCAGGAGTGGAAAGTAAGCTATAAATAGTAAATCTGAGCGGCTCTGTCAGAGTTTGGTGCAGGCACAGATGCGGAATGAGAATAATCGAGGCAAATCAGACTTGTTACATAATACGCCGGCCTGAATGCTTGCAGCCTGGCCAAGCATAAAAATGCACCGTTATAACGGGCAAATGTGAAGCTCTAGTTCTACTGCGGTGTTTAAAAGTACTCTCCTATCATGACAGGTGATTAGTTTGGCTTGACATCAAGCAGCCAAGGTCACAGCATGGTTTGCGCCATGGCGCTTCACTGCTGCATTGGGCCTGAGATCAGCAGCAGCACCAGCAGTAGCAGCAGCAGTAGCAGGGGGCGGGGCTGTGAATTGTTGAATGAAAGGGTTGCTGTACTGCACATGAAGGGAATTGTGGCTGACTCATTACGATAACAGGAATCTCCCAGTTTGTCCATTTCAGGAGGTGAACGGGTGAACGCTTGAAGAGAATAAGATTAAGTTCACTTTACTCCCTCTGGTATACCGCATTGTCTCTGCTTTGTTTACAGGTACAACATGCCAGCAAACAGATTGCGGTCGACCAGCAGTACAAGGGCATCGTCGACTGTGTCATTCGTATTCCTAAAGAGCAGGGCTTCCTCTCTTTCTGGAGAGGGAATCTGGCCAATGTCATCCGATACTTCCCCACTCAGGCCCTCAACTTTGCTTTCAAGGACAAGTACAAGAAGATTTTCCTCGACGGCGTGGACAAGCGCACACAGTTCTGGAGATACTTTGCGGGTAACCTCGCATCCGGCGGTGCTGCCGGAGCTACCTCTCTCTGTTTTGTCTACCCCCTCGACTTCGCCAGAACACGTCTCGCCGCTGACGTCGGCAAAGCAGGCCACGAGCGTGAGTTCAAAGGTCTGGGCGACTGCTTGGCGAAGATCTTCAGGTCTGATGGCCCTAAGGGTCTCTACCAGGGTTTCAATGTTTCAGTACAGGGCATTATCATCTACAGAGCTGCTTACTTTGGTGTCTACGACACCGCAAAGGGTGAGTGTTCCTTATGAGACATTGTAAAGCTTGATGTCTCTCTGCACAGTAGGCTGGCTTACCTTTTAATCTTACCGACTGACATTTCTCTTACAGGCATGCTTCCGGACCCCAAGAACACACACATTGTAGTGAGCTGGATGATTGCTCAGTCTGTGACTGCCGTCGCCGGTCTTGTGTCCTACCCCTTCGACACTGTCCGTCGTCGTATGATGATGCAGTCTGGACGTAAAGGAGGTAAAAAAGACACATGCACATAATCGAAGTATAACTTCTTTTTTTCCCTACTGTTTAACTTAAATGAGGTCGTAACATCTCTGTAATTCTGTCTTTTCCCCTTCAGCCGACATCATGTACACGGGCACCCTTGACTGCTGGAGGAAAATTGCACGTGATGAGGGTGGCAAAGCCTTCTTCAAGGGAGCCTGGTCTAACGTGCTCAGAGGCATGGGTGGTGCCTTTGTGCTTGTCTTGTATGATGAGCTTAAGAAATACATCTAAGATGTTTTTGTATGTTCACTTTTCATGTTGTGAAGTTTAACTGTAACATATCTTGTACATTTGAAAGGACTTAAATGCTGAGATATATTTATAGGGACCAACTAGTATTTTCTACTAGTTGTACCGGGAGAATATGTTATGCACTCTTCTCTTGGCCCATCTGTTTTTTTTGTTTGTTTGTTTTGCCTTTCACCAAAATGTCATTCCCTGAACACAGGAACCTTGCCAGTAAACAAGAAATAAAGGCAACCTACAGAGTGAATCTCCTGCCTGCTTTTGAAGTGTAATGACATCTAAGTGTACATGACAGAGTGTGACTGAGTGTTCTGGCTGCATGTATCCTCAGCCATGACGTTTGAGGAAGATATTTGGCCTGCCTCTTGTGTGAAATGTAATCTTGGAGCTGCAGGTTGTAGTTGGGGGGGTGCCAAAATCAACTGTGAACGTTGACCTACTGACAATATTTTAGCCAAGACATGCTAGCAGAAAAATAATCAAATGCAGAAAGTCATTAGCTTTAACAGTCTCCTGTGCATTTATTGATATTTAAGCAGAACATTTGCACACGTGACTTCCTCCAGGATTACCTGTTGTAAGGTGGATTATTCCAACCTTCTAAATATACTTTTATCTCCTGCCAAGCCTCTTCTGACTCCCAACTGGTGTGGCTGAGGACTCTGACCTTGAGCTATTTGACCATTTACCAGTTTGACACACAAGTTATTTACTATCACGCTGCAGTGATCTCAAGGTGAAATGAAAGTGTGTTAAGCAGATCTCTGCATTCAAGCTGGTTGTTAAAACAGAAAGTACAATGTAGATGGTTTCTAGGGGAGTGTATAGCTTGTATTGATGTGTATTTAAAGGGGGCGTCATAAATTCCTCCTGATACATGATCCTGGCATGCGTAAAGAGGCACATGATTGTCGCTTGTGTACAAGTGTAGGACAGGACACGGTGTACTGACTGGTCCAGCTAATCAGGGTGGGCAGGCCATTCTATAAAGTTCAGCTGCTGTCTTTGTGCCGTCTGCCCAAATATGGGGGGAGTTGTGGAGCCTGTTTAATTTAATTCAAACCTAGCTTGACATCAGAAAAGTTTGAAGAGAATATTTAAGCAGTTTGTGATCTAACAGTGGCACCCCAGGACATGCTGGGCATGAGATCATGTGGACACTTGGCAGCTTTAATCAGTTGTCTTTATTCACACATAATACAACTGCTCCCCTCTGTACATGATCCATTTATGGATACAAAATGTTTCATTTTAGAGAATATTTGACAAATGTTACTAGTAAAAACTTGTGTGTGTGTGTGGGGGGGGGGGGAGTCTGTAACTCAGGTTCTGCATTAGTGGCAGCATATTCAAAATCTCTCTGTGATGTGGACTGTTAACACCCCAGAAATCCTCCATAAGTCTGAAGTTGCTGCTGTTTTGATACAAGTGAATGAGAAATTACGGTCTTTGAACCATGTGCAACTCTTAAAGTTCATCAGAAGTTTAATTCTGTCACTGGAGACGTGTCTTTAGTGTTTTCCACTCTTTGATCCATTGATATGCCCTCAAACCTAATCACTTACTTCCAAAATAACAAGCAGAACTAATCAAATTAATCTTGACGAGGCACAATGACTGCGACTTGGACACTTAACCCAGATTGATCCTGAGTGGAGGACATAGACTCTTTTTAGCAGCACTTACAGATTACATGATTTACTCAGCTGGACTAATCTTGCTTTCAGTGATTCACAAAGTCTTGGACTTGACCTCTTACCCAGAGAAATTAGTTTTAATGCAGTTTTCACCAGTCCAATCTTAAAAGCCTTTCTCAGCAGGTAGCCCATAGTTAATCCTTCATTCAGCAGGCCTCACTTTACAACTGTCCCATTACAGCTTTAACAGGGATCACAACCTTTTACTCACTGTCTGTATGGCTTAAGATATGCCACAGCTCCTTGAAGTCAAACAAGTGCTCTGCACATTTCCTCAGTCATAAAAAAAGATGTATTTTGTTGGTGGAATTGAATTTATCACCATTTCTCACTTTTCTTGGTAGTGGCTCCATACATTCTTGGTAGTGGTTTACACATTTGCCTAACAAGCAAAGAAAGAAGAAAGATTCAATCCCAGGAGGGAACACAAATCAATTTAGAGTTGCCTCAGGAAGGGTACCCAGTGTAAAAACTCTGCTAAATCAAACATGCAGAGCTGTGACAACCCCTAGTAAATAAGGGAGAGCCAAAAGTAGCTTCTTCTCATTATTTTTAGTACCTTTCTGCTGGAACTGGATTTCAACAGTATTACATACGGAAGCACATGCTGCTCCTACACAATTGTAGAACGTCTTAAGTAAATGTTGCACTACCACAGTGTAAAAACACTGTAAAAATGCACATAAAAATATAAATATTTTAAAATATTACCTGAAGTATAGCATGACCAAATATCCAGAAAAATTGCACCTTGAGTGTTATCTCTTTTAACTAAAACTGAGGCATTAATGTGTCAGTTTTAGCACTTCACTGATATTTAAGCTCTTCAGATTCTTTAAATGCACTTTAATTTGTTAACTATAACCATGAAAAATATGCAGTTATTTAAAAAAAATGCAGTATGTCCTTCTGAAATGTAAAGAGCTTGTACCTTTGAAGAAAAAAAAATACTATGTAAAATGTTGTGCTTATGTAAAAGTGCACAGTTACATTCCCTACTACTGCTGAGGGCACTCAAAGTACATATTACAGTCAGTACCCACATGCAGGTCTACGGATCACTGAAACGACCCTTTACTGCCCTTTACTCTGGGTGATGATAAACTTCTGTCAGCCGGGCTGTTGCGTAATTTCAGCTGTTAGACCAAAATACGTCACGGGGTCATGACCTCAGAGCTTTCCACTCGTAGTTGTCTTATCTACCCGTATCTATCACATGATCCTACTAAAAACAAAGACTCCTAGCAATGTTAGCGCATGCTCTTGGGAGAATATAATACTGGCTTTAATTTATATTATTATACGACCCAGTCTGGTACATTTAAAATTTATTATGTTGAGAGCATTATGTGGTAATTTTTTTGTCCAATGAATGTCCTCCTGTGATTTGAAGGTTTTCAGCGTATTTCGTAATTGTTGGCTTATTTCTTCACCTACATTTGGAAATGATCTTTTGCCAGACAGATTTTTGACAGCTGAATTTAAGCTGTTATCCTCATCACCTTCCCCTCGTCTGATCGCAGGATCCATAATATTCAGATCAAACCGAGTCATCTTACACTGCAAGCAGAAAAAGAGGGGGGGGAAAGGGGGTGCAATACCAAAAAAACAAACAAACAAACAAAAAAACAAAAACAAAACAAAGAAAGAGCAATGATTGCGCCACCTTGTGGTCTTACATTAAAAGCAAATTACAAAAAAGGAGCATATTTTTAAATTAAAAAAAAGGACTGTTTTTGTTGCAACATTAATGATGAATGAGTAATGTCAAAGTAGAAAACAGCTGCATACCAACATCCTTCTTTTAACATGTATTTCACCATATTGAAGGGAGCGTGACATTAGTACGATGATAACTGTGGTTAAAAGGGATAAAGTAATTTAAGTCAGTCTAGAAGAAATATTCCTTTATCTATAGAAAACGGGCAGCACGGTGGCGTGGTGATTAGCACTACTGCCTCATAGCTGGAATAACATTTGCATGTTCTACTCCTGTCTGCATGGGTTTCCTCCCACAGTCACAGTCAAAGACATGCAGTTACTGAGGATAGGTTAATTGGTCACTCTAAATTGCCCATAGGTGTGAATGTGAGTATGAATGGTTGTTTGTCTCTCTGTGTTAGCCCTGCGACAGGCTGGCGACCTGTACAAAGAGTACCCTGCCTCTCGCCCTATGACAGCTGGGATAGGCTCCAGCTCCCCCACGACCCTGAACAGGATAAGCGGAAGAGAATGGATGGATGGATGGATTATCTATAGAAAACATTTAATGCACAATTATCTCTATTTCTCAGTCTGAGCTTATTTGAACAGTCTTGAGGCAGCATAGTGATGTAGTAGATAGCACTGTCTCCTCACAGTATGGAAGTCCTGGGTTTGAATCCACTGGCCGGCTGGGGCCTTTCTTTGTGGAGTTTGCATGTTCCCCCCGTGTGTTGGTTCTCCCCGGGTTACAGTCCAAAGACATGCATGTGAACATGCTCAGGTCATGAAGGTACAGACCCCTGGGCAAAAATGATCAGACATATCATACAGAAATGTGTACATACATGTACACAGAATAGTTCTAACTGGAGAGCATTTTACCTTACTAAAAAGTAACCACCACAATGCAGATTCACTAAATACTCTAAAGTCTGTTATATTAAAGGGAAAATGAAGCAGCCAGAGATTTTTAATATAACAATACATTTTTTATACAACAATAATACAACATTTAATGTAGGTTTTCATGCACAAACACCTGTTGTTATCTGTTTCCTCTCTTATTCTCTCTTTGTCTCTCTGATGAACTCCTTGGTCTTTTTTTTCTTGCAGTGGCTCTTGCCAGTACCACAGTCCTGCTCCTGGACGAGTGTTCAAACAATAATTAAGCAAAATTCAGAGAGCTTGTCTTGAGAAAGCTCTCTGAATTTTGGTATGTATCCATTTGTAAAATGTATAGATACTATAATAATATAATTACTAATATAGATACTAATAATAATAATAATAAGAAGAAGAAGAACAAGAATGCAAGTGAAACAGAAATAGTCCCTGGATAACTGCTTCCTCAGTTGTGAGGTGCAGCAGACCTCTACTGATGGTGAGGGCAGCCTCGTTCCTTCATTTAGTTCCAACCAAAGCTTCAGGTCAAATCTCCACTGTGACTGTGAGTTGTTGCTGCAGCTAACCTCAAGATTCACTTGCTTTTCATATTATTGAACATCTCAGCAACTTTAAAGTTAACTGCAATGTTTTCACCCTGAATTAGTTAAAAAAAAAAAAAAAAAGGTAGAAAGGAGATTACTAGCCTGAGCAGTGGCTGTACATGGGCCCCTTGGCATGTGCCCAGTATGCCCCACTGGATAATCCAGCCCAGTCTGTTACGTTAATTGGTGATTCTAAATTGGCCCTAGGGTTGTCTGTCTCTCTGTCTAAGCCAATAGACCAGTGACCTATCCAGGGTTTACCCCCCACTTCTCACCTGATGCATGTTTGCGACCTTGAATTGGATAAGAACTACATTGGCTGAACCACAGCCTTAACATAATAAATTCTTCCCCCTTTATTCCCAAAGCTCAGATTTAAAACACAGTTAAAAATTATTGTTCCTCAGCCAGCTAACACAGTAAAATCTGTTTTATCCTTCAATTTTAGCCATAAGACATAATAAAGTACTTACTGTGATAAACAGGGACCTTTACTCTCGTAAATTACTCTAGTCATTTTCCCAAGGGGTCAAACTGGGACTGTAGCACTAAGCTTATGAAGAGATAAGTCAGTTATTTTCGTGTTTAAGTTATGTTTTGAGAATACTTCTGGAACAAATGGTACTAAAAGATCATTTTGAATGTAGTCCTATCATTCGCTGTCAGGTAAAGGTGTCACCTGCAGGTGGCACACTCATACAATTAATAGCTGGCGCGCGGGGCCTGCCTCCGGCCAATCACAGCTCCGCTTTAAACAAGTTCAATAAAGTTCGCGATCGTGCGAGCGCCTGCTAAGCGGAAACCGTCTATTACTAACAGTGCTAAAGATGTGGAGGAATAAGTGTACTCTGTCTGCATGCAGCACACTTAAGCTCGAAGTCAGAGATACGAGCAAAATGAGCCTGTTTTAAGGAGAGAGAAAAAGAGAACAAGATGTATCTCTGTCGCTTCTCCGTCGCCGTAATCCTCGGCTTGGTTTGGTATTGTTCAGACTGCGGACGCACGCTGGCACAGTACTTTTTATGTTTCCTTTTTTACCTTTCCACCCCGCTGGTGTCTGCAGTCAGCTGGCGAGAGCGCGGCACGCAAACGGACGAAGAGACGAAGGGTGTTACAGTTCAGGTATTCTACGCATTTTGTGTTTTGTTACGAGGAACAGTTGTTTGTGTGAACAACCTTTGCAAAATCAAAAGTGTTTAATGATTTCACGAGTTAATGATTTGAAATGTGAGCGTGCGACGCGTTTCAGAGTCACCTGGTTGCACTTTAAGCAACCTTTCACCCTTGCATGCATTAGCAAATGAGATGAGGGTTGTTGGCCGTAACTTTATTTAAAGCCCACATCAGGGTGTAATGTGAATCATCACCCGTGTTTCCACACATACCCGAGCTTTGAAATTAAGAAAAAAGAGAAAAGCAAACCCACTTGTTGCCTGAGGTGCGTTTTTCTACGGAGGCCTGGAAAACATGTTTTTTGAGTCTAACTGATGCTACAGTTTTTACTTCCCTTGACCTTTTATGTTTAATTCATGATGTTATTTTCCAGAACTCTGTTGTCCAAGACTTGACTGATGGGGAGACACCGGACGGAGCTGAGCCGCAGGTGTCTCGATATCCACACGTGAAGAGGTCTTTGCAGCAAGGTGAAGCGTGTCTTTCACACTTAGTTCGTTGGGGGTGGAACTTATCATTGCAGGTTAGCAGCATATTAGGACTGAAGTGAGTCAGGCTTCTCTTTCTGACTTCAGGCTGTTTTGGCAGCAAATTATAGTTTCTGTTTTGCCTTGACGCAGATGGAACAGTTTTGCATAGACACTGCTGTAGCTCATGTTACACAGAGTAGGGAGAGGATTTAAAGGAAAGAAAAAGATGAATAACACCCTCAGCAGATTGGGATTCTGTATATCACTGGCTGTAATAAGATGGAGGTTTACATAAAGCAGTTGTTTTTACTCTTTTGTGAATCCATTGTGGTGATAATTGGTGGTTGGTGATGAGTTACTTATAGCCTTTTTTTAAATAAAAAAATGTATTTCCTCTTGTGTCTCAGGTTTCTACAGGCCTTAAAGACCTGTGGTAATTTATTTTTTTTTTTTGAGTAAAAAGATACTGAAGTTGTTTGTTCTTTTTTGGAATGATACACACAAACAAGCTGTCTATCATCTGAAACTTATTTCTGTATCTATTAGGCACCCTAATAGATACAGGATATATTCTTGGCACACTTTATGTACCGTTAAGCCAACTGAACATTGTTTAAATGCTGTGGCAATGCTACCTGAGTATTGTTGGTGACCATGTCTGTCCCTTTACCCGTCTTCTGATGGCTGCTTCCAACAGGATAATGCACCATGTCACAAAGCATCTCAAACCAGTTTCTTGAACATGAGAATGAATTTGCTGTAAATGGCCTCCGCAGTCACCAGATCGCAATCCAACAGAGCACCTTTGGGATCTGGTGGAGCGGAGGAGCCACATCGTGGATGTGCAGTCAACAAATCTGCAGCCACTGTGTGATGCTATCACATCAATATGAACCAAAATCTCTGAAGAATGTTTTTCAGCACCTTGTTGAATCCATGCCAGGAAGAATTTAGGCAGTTCTGAAGACAAATGGGGGTCCAACCTGATACTGATTTTGGCCAGTGAGTGTATGTGTGCCCTTGAATTGCTAAATAATTATAATTTGCAAAAATTTGAAAATGTTAAATGAGAGATTATATGAAAACCCCACATCAACACTTATATTTGATTTTTCTCAGCTTGTTTCTGATATGTAACCAAAACTGTGCTAATGTGGAAAAAAAAACTTGCTCAGCAAATTCACAGATGGATAGATGAACTCCAGATGGCCTAGTCTTCAAAATTCTGTCATGGAGATATGTGCCAGGTTTTGAAATAAATAATTCTGGACCTCAAAGTTGTTCAGAAGTTTGAACTTGAATTTTACTAAAAAGTGCAGTCCTTGCATTTGATGCTCAGGAGGTGAGCATGGTGTGAATGTAATTTTCCTTTGTGGTCGACTTGTGTTGTGCTGGCTGTCTTCACAGTGTTTGAATGCACCTACGCTCAGCTGGTTCTGCCGTGGTACACCGTCCCCGAGCCGTGTGAGCAGCAGCCTCTGCACCAGGTGCTCAGCAGGGAGTTTGACTTTGTAATCGACCGCATCATTGAGAGGGCCAAAGACTTTGATGTCTCCCACACAGTCATGGGCTTCATTCGGATTTTGACCCAGCACTTGCATAATGCGAAGCAGTCTGACAGGTGAAACTACACTTTCATTTAATAGGATTCAGAATTTATGCTGTTGCGGCTTTGGTTACTCTTTGCACTCAGTAATGTGTCAGAACTCTATAAATACCTCCAGTAATTATTTTATCACCTATGAATAATCTACTGTTTGCTGTACCTTGGAGTTACGGTTTTTCCTAAGGCACATGGAGTTTAAAGAGTAGTGTGTCACATCAGAATTAAGATTAAGATCACATACTTGCTAGATGTGCAGTGATAAACATCAGGAGCTTACTCATAGTTGCTTTTCCCATTCTTTTGCTTTCTGTTGCAGGCAGCTCTTGTTCAGCTCCAGAGCAGAGGAGATTACAGTTCTCAGAGAGTTTTCTGATGCTCTGGTACGCAACCTTTTTCCCAAATCTCTCTGGGGCCAAGAAGTCAACCGCTGTGCCTTAAATGAGATCATTGCCTTAAAGGGTAAGGAAGCATCAAATCATCTCTGTAGCAACAGTCTTATATAAGGACTAAGCCTCCCATGAATTCTTTGAGGAGTGTGAGTTGTATGTAATCCCTTATTGTCAGTGGCATTGTAGAGCTTAGACATGAATCTTAGGTTACATAAAAAGAAGGCTCCTTCTGCAGTGATCTGCCAATCCCCCCTTAGGGTTTTGTCATTTTTATAGTAACAGATGAAATGCTTCATCCGAAGAGAGACTTGCTGTGGGGTAGGTTTTGGCAATTACGCGTGTTGCTCAGTGACAATGAGTGATTTTTACAGCTGTAGTTAAAAAATTATACGCACGTCCATTCTGCTCTGCTGCTTGGTGGTAAGAAAGAGATCATTTCTGGCAAATGCTCATAGATGCAGAACTGAAAGTTTGGAGTAGTTGGCAATGTTATTTGTAGCTTTTCTTTTACAATCTGAATACTCATTTACTCTAGTATTATTTCTTTTGTCAGTTACAGTTATTACTTTTGCAAAGGAGTTGATGTGACAGCTTTTAAATGTTTAAAATTTGGTGAAATGCATCAATTTTCTCTTATGAGTTTTATGAGAACGCTGCCTTAGCTATAAAGCTGCATCCAGGGACAGTTATAATCTTCAGGAAACACCTAGGCTGTGCCTGAGCATGTTGTATCTTGTATAATATGTGTCAAATCTGAAGCGCTCAATGACAGGGGTGTGTCTGTGGTTGCTTTTCTGTTGGCCATTTTGATTGATGACCTATCCAGGGTGTACACTGCCTCTTGGCCTATGGCAGCTGGGATAGGCTCCAGCCCCCACCACCCTGAAAAGGTTAAGTGCATGTCTTTGGATTGTGGGAGGAAGCAGAGGTACCCGGTGTGGACCCACGCAAACACGGGGAGAACATGCAAACTCCACACAGAAAGGTCCCAGCCAAATGGTGGATTCAAACCCAGAACCTTCTTGCTGTGCTGAAACAGTGCTAACCACCATGCCACCACGTTGCCCTTATGGAATGATGAATCCAAATCTGAAAAGTTTGGTTCAAATCATTGTCAGTATGTATGGAGGAGATCAGGAGAGAGGTCCAACAGTGAGTGTCTACAGCCATCTGTAAAACACAGTGGAGGCCCTGTCATTGTTTGGCGCTGCATTTCAGCCAGTGGTGTTGTGGGATCATGTCAAAATTGCTGGAATTATGTACGCAGAAAAATATGAAATTTTGATCCACCATGCGATGTCATCTGGACAGCATGTGATTAGCAACAGATTAATTTTTTTCAGCATAGCAATGATCCCAAACACACCTGCCAATGTAATAAAAGCATACCTGGATAGAAAAACATAATGGAATACTATCAGTCATGGATTGGCCTCCCCAGAGCCTGGACTTCAACATTACAGAAGAATTGTGGGATCATCTTTACAGACAGAACAAAAGGCAGCCAATATCTAAAGAAGAGCTTTGAATGTCCTCCAAGAAGCCTGGAGAATTATTCCTGAAGACCACTTAAATAATTAGAAAAAAGCTGCCTAAGAGAGCTCAGACTGTGTTAAAGAATAAAGGTGGTCATAACAAATATTGACTTTCAAGCTCACTGGAATTGTAGATGCTCTATTTTTTGCCTTATATACTGTATTTACATTTATTTTTGCATGTTTCAATAAATAGATGCACCAATTTTCCAGGCAAAATACAAAGAAATGAGGGGTGGCTCGAGACTTTTGCACAGTACTCTAGGACAAAGCCAGGGTGGCTGGATTTTACTATATGGTTCTTATGCCAAAAATGGAATTCCCTAAACCTATCAAAGCCAAAATATGATATCTGGCTGATTTTTACTCCTGCTAATTCTCCAATTGTGGTAGGAAGTGGAATTTAATATTTAACATTTTGGAGTTGAATCTGCACACAAAACGATCTAGAGGTCCAGTATAAAGCCAAGAATGACACACAATCTAGCTCTAAGATATATATTGCAATGATTGCTTTTTTCACAAAAACACAATTAATAGAAAACAAAGTCTAGAGTTGCCCTGGGACAGACTAGCGACCTGTCCAGGATGTACCCTGTACCCATGCAACTGTGAGTTATGTGGCACACATAACTCACAGTTGACTGCAGAGGTTGGGAATGCTATCCATTCACTCCTTTTTCCTAGAAGCAACTCCCCAGCCAGCTAGACAGGAATGAGGTGAGGATGATGTGACCTTGCCAGATAATGATGATTAGGGAGCAGTTTGAGATTGGCTTGCTTATTATTCATTTTTAACTTGGGTTACACTAAACTAACAGCTAACCAGGAGGTGGATGCTGAGTTATATTTATTCAGAGGGATGACAGTGATTTCAAGCTTCTCACCAAAAAAGAAAATAATTGTATTTCCCAGTATGTTTAGTCATTCATTTAACTGTTGGCGCCATAATTACTGATAATGCAGCTATATTAGTGATTTACACAGGACTGTGCACTAATGTTGGCTGTTTTCTTAGGAATAGGACACTTGGTTTCATGGCTGTCTGATCCCGATAATCTGAACCAGCTTGTGGTGAGCCAGCTCGCCATTGTGACACCTAAAAGCTCTGTGGAGGAGCTCTGTGGATCGGATCCAGAAGAAGCCTCTCTGGCTTCACAGGAGAGCAAAGGCGAGGGGGAAGAGAGTGACGTGTGAGTGGCTGTCATCTTTTGCACCCCACTGACTTGACTGAACCATAGTGAGCCTCAAAGCAATGACTGTAACTGCCACCTTCTGCGTCTGAAATTGGAATTGACCTGGATTTGTTTGGCTGTTTTCATTTTTTTTCTTCCTCCCCCTGCAGGGGCTTGCATGGAACAGGGATTTCAGCCAGCACCAGGACCAAGAGTAAACGAAGAGGTATGTTAAGTGATCGAGCTATTGCAGCTTATTCAATCTGAAGTTGTGTGAAACTGTGGAAAATGGTACATGTGGTTTCTGGTTGTCTCCGTTTTCCAGCGAGAAAACATTTTAAACACGGGGCGCTTGAGGAAAAAGGCAGATGGAGTGGGTGGTGGATGTTTTGAGGATATATGACCGTGCTTGTGTAATGTCTTGTACTACAACTGTTTGATGAATGTGTTATGAGCTATGTGACATGATGATTTCCTTTTACCAGCCTTCCTTTCAGTGCAGAATTAGTCCCCTGTTCATCTAGTTTGTGTGTCCAGACAGCTAATTACAAACAGCAAGCTGAATGCCAAATAATTCCTGCCCTGTCTTCATGCAACTCTGATCAGTCCAACAGTAATGATGACTTAATAAGAATTGATTATGTCAGAATAATGAACCTTGTGATATGATAAATATACATATTTTCACCAATGGTTGAATCATAAACACTCATCTTTTATAATCTCTGACAATTATTCAAGTCTGAGGGGACTCTTAATTGTTATGCTATCGCATAGATCATAAAATTGAAATGCTGATCATGCTTGTGCTGCTGCTGTGCCTAACTGAGCATGTGTTATGTTTTGTGACTACTTTTTCTCACACATTCTCAGCACATACTGTTGCTACACTTCCTCACAATGCAAGTATATGCCTATTTTAAGCCAAAGTGGTATTCAGTATCAACTTCATTGTTACATGCAAATACAAGTGTATATACTTGGAAAAGAAATTACTTTAGTATAAAGGTGGGGCAAAAAGATGTGTCTCTCTGGATGTAATGTTTATTTTTATTTTTCAGGCAGCAAGTTTAAGGAAGGATGGTCAAAGTTTATGGACAAGATGAAGCCCAGGAAAGCCAAGAAAAAGACAGAGCAGGAGCCGTTGTCGAGAAATGTGGCATATTCGGGAGACATGTCCAGTGAGGATAATGGCAGTAGCAGGGAGGGCTCCGTTTATAGCCAGGAGGAAGAACACTCTGATAGGGTGAGGCTGCTTCATATAATGCAGTGTTATAAAATGAAGACAATAATTTGCCAAACATGACAGATTTATTACTGTTTTTGGCCAAACACTATTCAGGGAGACGATGATACAGAGGACTACCTGACAGCCGTCCAGGAGGACATGATAGAATTCAAGTTGTCCTATGAGATGTGGCGTGTTGGCTGCTGGGCTGTCAGCATCCCAAATGTGAGTTATAAATATCAGTGATGGTGTGGAAAGTCCTCAAGGCTTGTTATCTGTCTGCCGAGGCCTTGTAATAGCAAGCACACTGTCCTTGGGTGACAAGTTAATGTTTGAGCTGGATTTTTTTATTTATTTATTTATTTTTTTTAACTGTGTTGTAGGCTGACTGGGAGGATGAAGAGCTAAACTTCACTGTTCACCTGGAGTTAAAAGACAGCCCTGAGAACCTCCAATGGGACATCAAGAAGACCTACGTGGATATTGTACATTTCCGCAACAGATGGCAGGTACTGGGCAGAATGGAAGCTTTTTTTTGTGTGTTTTTGTTTTTCCCTAGTTTTCTCGCTTACTTGGTTTATTGACTTCTGATATGCACAGTTTATACCAGTTTACATCTTAAATTAATGCACTCTATTACAGCTGTCCTGCAAGCAAACCTACAGTGTGAAAATAATGACAGTCATCCGCTTTCATTAAAATATCATTTTATTCCACTCTGATTATTTTTGACAGGCTCAGGATGTAGTGCTCTTACAGTTCATGTGTAAAACAAACACATTTAAAGCACCAACGGTTTCATGTTACAGAACAGTACAGTTCAACAGCACCACAGACTGGTTACCCCATCAAATGATAAGATTGAGTTGTTTCTTTTTGAATCTTTGTTTATATAATATACCTAATGAAATACTAGGGTTAGTACTGATTAGATCCTGAAGGGGATCTTT
Organism: Pterophyllum scalare; assembly: GCA_024447675.2. NCBI lineage: Eukaryota > Metazoa > Chordata > Actinopteri > Cichliformes > Cichlidae > Pterophyllum > Pterophyllum scalare. The sequence goes on from JAMQGT020000088.1 coordinate 71,881, forward strand.
GTGGTACAGATCAAACAAGCTGCTGGAAACGTTCCTCAGAAATTTTGGTTCATATTGGCATGATGGCATCACACAGTTACTGCAGTTGGCTGCACATCTATGATATGACTCTCCTGTTCCACCACATAACAAAGGTGCTTTATTGGATTGATATCTGATGATTTTGGATGCCTTTTGAGTAAAATGAATGCGTTGTCAGGTTCAAGAACCCAGCTTGAGAAGATTTGAGCCTTGTTATATAGTGTGGTGTTCTGCTAGAAGCAGCAATCAGAAGATGGCTACACTGTGGTCATAAAGGGATGAACATAGTCAGGTTGTACTAAGGGGCCCCAAAGTGTGTCAAGAAACTACCACCACCAGCCTGATACAAGGCAGGATGGATCCATATTTTCTTGTTGTTTACACCAAATTCTGGCCCTTCTATCCACAGCAGAAATTGAGACTAATCAGACCAGGTAACATTTTTCCAGTCCTTTATTCTTGGTGTTAATTTCGGTGAACCCGTGTGAACTGTAGACCCAGTGTGGCCTTATGCTGCTGTAACCCATCTGCTTCAAGGTTCAATGTCTTGTGCACTCAGAGATGCTCTTCTGCATACCTTGGTTGCAACAAGCGACTATTTGCGTTACCTTTGCCGTCCTAACAACTGGAAGCAGTTTGGCCATTCTCCTCTGACATGAACAAGGCATTTTTGCCCAGAGAACTCCCGCTCACTGGATATTTTCTCTTTTCTGTAAAGCCTAGAGATGGTTGTGTTGGGGAAAATCTCAGTAGAAAAACAGTTTGACTCAGACCAGCACCAACAACCTTTCTTCTCCATTCTGATGCTCAATTTTAACTTCAGCAGCTTGTCTTGACCATGTCTACATCCTCAAAATGCAGTGAGTTGCTGCCATGCGATTGGCTAATTAGATATTTGTTAATGAGCATTTAAACTGGTGCACATAATTCAGTGGACAGTGAGTGTAGCACATAAATAGAATTAAATAAAGTCGTAGTTGAAATTCATTCTTCTCTCATATTATTCAGTTAAAGCCAATGATTGAGAGTTTGCCGCATTTAAAAGAAAATCATTAAATATTTTTGATTTTTAAAATTTTTGTCAAAGTGGAAAAACAACACTGTCTCATTAGACTTCCTTGTCATCGGCTTTGCTTTGCCCCTTTTCACTAAGCTGAACTGTGTTCATGGAGATTCTGATAGTCTTGTTGAATTTATTCAATTATTGGCTTGATCGTCTGTGAATTGAATAATTATCTGAGTCATTGACTTTGCATCTGGGGAGGCGCTGTAAAGCAATGTTTAGCACTGTCACTTCAGAGCAAGAAGGTTCCTGGTGCAAGCCTTCTGGGTGATTTGGGCCTGTTTTCCCCATGTGCATGAGTGGTTTTCCTCTGGGTACTCAGGCATCTTCTCACAGTTAAGCTGTGAGAGACTGAAGATGGCTGGATGGCCATGTGCAAGTTGCAAGCAAGCAAATTAAATGAGATAATGATACAGAAGTGAGATGATGCCAATCACAGTTTCAATTAAAGTCTGTCTGGTGAAGGCTTTTAAAAAAGTACACGTCAGAGTGACTGACAAGGCAAGCTGTGTCCTCAAATCATATGTCTACAGGTTTTGTCATTCCAAATAAAACTTCCAAGTATTTTAAGTCATTCTTCCTCTGTATAGTGGCTCTGAAAAGTTTCACTCTTGGACCAAAAACACTGTAACTTGGGGAACTTCATTTTTTTTTTTTTTTTTGGTTTGCATAAGATGGATTCTGACTCAGTGTATATGTGGACATAGAATAGAAAGACTTTACTGGTAGTGTCTCCAGAATAGGAGATTAGGTGTACCACTGCTGCTGGATATATTACTGTATTTAGAAAAATTAATCATACTGTAAAACAAAGTACACACAAAGTTAAAAAAAAAAAAAAGAAAGAAAAAAGGAAAAAAAAAGTCACTTTTATTTAATTTTACATTGCAAATATAACAGGAGTGTTGTCTCATGATACAAAGTGACGTTGGGGTGGAGCTGCTGTGAACAACAATGCATATATTAAGTTCTTGGTAGCAGGACAATTGAGGCTGCAGTTTCCAGGAATGAGTAATCTATTGTTTTTAAATGCCACTCATGCATGTTCAGTCTATATTCATTACAAGGTGTTTCCACGAGTTTAAATGTCAGCATGAAAACATGGAAGAATGTTTTCAATTATATTAACTAGTATATGCCCATTCTACAGTATTGTTTGTTCTGTGACTTTAGTCAGTTATGAGGTGGTTACTAAGTTTTATATATCATGCATAATTGAAGATTTATGTATAAAAATGAAACGTTACTATAGTGACAATAAAATATGATGCTTCTCTAAGGTGCATAGATGGTACAGATGGGTCTAGTCAACATGACAACATCATATGTGATATAGATAAGACCCTAAGATGGCCTAAGATAATCAATCTGTGTGCCAGGTTTGGTTGCTCAGCTCCTGATCATGAATGAGGAGTTCAGATTTGATGACCACATGATGCAGCGGATTAGGAAATGGGTTACAGTTCCAAGCCTACTACTGTAGTCTCAGTTTTAGTTTTTTTTTTTTTAGGTGCGCTTTAGTTTTTGTGGTTGGTTGGTGTTTCACTTCCTCAAAACATTTAAGTGGTTTAACATGGGTCTTGTTTCTGAAAATGTTTCACTGTGTCAACCACAGTCCAAAACCCCAAAATGTCATTTACATTAATATAAAGAAATGAAACAAATTTACAACCCACTGAAAGAAAATTCAGTTTTGTCCCACCAGTATACCGGCAGTGTTGTTAATTTATATTGGACAGATTAACAGATGATTTACAATAAACAGACATTATAGTGTCTATTGTCAGGATTTTAATGAATATTAAAGATACTGTCCTTTTAATTAGTTGATGCCAGGAAATGAATAATAAATCCCTGCTTTAATTACAGCCATAACACTTAATTGCACTTTCATAGAAAACATTTTCAATTGGGTTGACCAGGAATCTTTAAATCTTGACGCTTTTAAAGTATCAGAACACATTTTTGTTCTCTTGTCATTATCCAGGACTCCACCAGCCTGCCCACAATTTTGGTGCTGGAGGAGGTGGAAGCCAGCAATGAAGTTAAAGAAGCGGCTAGAGTATCAGTAGAGCAATTTCTACAGGTGAGGGACACCAGAAGGCGGATTTGTTTATAGATAAAACCTGCAAGGCTTCATTCCTCAACACTGTGTCAATTTTTCTTCCAGGAACTGGTTTCCGATAATCTCATTGGCCACACTCAGCCAGTTTTTCAGTTCCTCTGCCCGCTTGACAAACTGTTGAATGAAGAGGAACGTTATGAAGGTGTGTGGGGCTTTCTCAGTGGCTTGGCTTATTTCCTCACTCCCAGCGGCGAAGAAGAGGAGGTAATGTTTTGCTGGTGCTTTTCATCAAGTTGACATTCTTGACTCTCTGTGAGTTAACAGAGTTTTGCCTTTTGTACTTTTGGTAATAATAAAATCTTTCATCAAGATTCCTGAAATCTGGTAATGCTTAAAAATTGTCTGATAAGATCACAGAAGCAGTCGGACTTGTGGAATATACCACTTCAGCTTCTGGGCACAATCAATCAGTTGTGTCCAGAAGCTGAAGTGGTACACTGTGTAGTGTATCATGGTTAAATGGACACTTATGTCACATCTGGGACACCTCATGTCCTATTTAAAAAATAAAATAAATAAAATAAAGACTAACAGCATAGGCTGCAGCTTATCCTAGCTGTCACAGGGCATGAGGCATGGACTGGTAAATGGACTGAATCATCCACCTTCCGATCAGTATGTCCTGAGCTACAGCCACCACTATAGCCAACTTAACTAAACAAAAGTGTTGTGTACTCTAAACCTGCCATTAGAGGGAGAACAAAGGCAAATGGAAAAAAATATTACTCAAATTGTCAGTTGAAAACATCCCTCAGTTTATAGAGAGACTTCCTGGTTAACACTGACTTGGTTAACACAGATGCACACACTGATTTCCTGTGCAGTGAGGGATTATTAGAAACAGTGTTCACTTTGAGTTTTACTTTAAAAAGTAGTTTGGATAAACTCTTGTAACTTTTCTGTTGGACTTACTGGGGGTGAGTGCTGCTGAATTTATTGTGTATTATTTACAACATTTATTGTGACGAAACTTTATTATAAACAATAAAACAAATCACCAAAGTCGGTGAATAAGACCCAGGCTGTGAGAGAGCGTTCTGGGAGTTGTAGGGTGATTGGTGGGGTCCCTCTTGTGGTGTGAAAGTACTAAATTCTACTTTCTCTTGCCTTTTAAAGATATTTAAGGTGGTGTTTGAATTGCAACCTCAAAGTAGGAAGTTAAATCTAATATGCTGAGAGGCTTTATCAGCAGTTTAGAACAGTGCATCACATTACATGTACTTCTTATTTATTGAGTTAGCAACAGTACCTTTTTGTTATCAGTGATGCTAATACTTGCAACATCTGGCTACAAGGGGTTTTACTAAAACACCAGCTTAATAACCTTTAAAACATAATATCAAGGTTTTTGCCATATCAGGTTTCCATTTTCACTGAGCAGATGCACATTCATAGACAGCTATAAATTACTCTGATATCTATAACTGCAGTAATTACTCGTGTGCAGCTAATGGTGTATTAAAGCTAGACATTGCCATACTTGAAAGTAGTGCAGTGGATAGAGTGATAACCAGTCCCCCAGTTTTGCTTTAATTTTGAGCATTATTACATTTTAAAATGTTTTGAGTTGAATGAAAAGGCCTGCTTGGGTTTGATACAGGTATCCCAGGCTCTGCCCACAGGCCAATGTTAAACGGTGAATCTACACCAATCAGGCATAACATTATGAACACCTGCTTAATATTGTTTTGGTCCCCCTTTTTCTGCCAAAATTACCCTGACTCATTGAGGCATGGACTCCACCAGACCCCTGAAAGTATGCTGTGGTATCTGGCACCAAGATATTAGCAACAGATCCTTTTAAGTCCTGTAAGTTATGAGGTGGGATCTTCATGGATCAGACTTGTTTGTCCAACACATCCCACAGGTGCTCAGTTGCATTTTGATCTGGGGACTTTGGAAGCCAAGTCAACACCTCAGACTTGTTGTGCTCCTCAAACCATTTCTGAATCATTTTTGCTTTGTGGTGGGGTGCATTATCCATGAATATACATTTTCCCTGAAAAGGGTGTACATGGTCTGCAGCAATGCCTAGGTAGGTGGTACGTGTCAAAGTAACATCCACATGGATGGCAGGACCTAAGTTTTCCCAGCAGAACATTGCCCAAAGCATCAGACTGCTTTTGCTGGCGTGACTTCTTCCATAGTGCATCCTGGTGTCAGGTGTCCCCTGATAAGCGACGCACATATATCTGGCCATCCACGTGATGTAAAAGAGAATGCGATTCATCAGACCAGGCCACCTTCTTCCATTGCTTCGTGGCCCAGTTCTTATTTGGGCTGTGACTATGCAGCCTCATACACAACAGACTGTGTATTTTGACATCTTTCTATCAGAACCAGCATGAACGTTTTTGGTACTTTGAGCTACAGTAGCTCGTCTGTTGGATCGGACCACATGAGCTAGACTTCGCTCGCCATATGCACCAGTGAGTCTTGGCTGCCCATGTCCCTGTTGCTGGTTTACCACTGTTCCTTCCTCGAATCACTTTTGATAGATACTGACCACTGCAGACTGGGAACACCCCACAAGAGCTGCAGTTTTGACCCAGTCATCTAGGCATCACAAGTTGGTTCTTGTCAAACTCATTCAAGCCCTCACACTTGCTCATTTTTCCTGTTTCCAACACATCAACTTTGAAGATAAAATGTTCACTTGTTGCATAATATATCCCACCCACTATCAGGTGCCATGGTGATGAGATAATCAGTGTTATTCACTTCACCACTCATTGGTCATAATGTTATTGACCATAGGTGTGAAACCTATGGTTGACTTTCTCTATGTTAGCTCTGTGATAGACTGGTGACCTGTCGAGGGTGTACCCTGCTTCTCATCTTATGACAGCTGGGATAGGCTCTAACTTCCCTTTGGTCCTGATTTAGACAAGAGGATGGCTGGATGGAGTTAAATGGAAATGAACCCCCAGTTCAATAAGGAGAGACCATCAGGATAAATTGAGCATGATTTATTGATAAATACTATTAGCTATTTGGCGATTAGACTCAGATGGCCCATTGAGGCAGAAGGGAATCCCAGTAGAGATAGGCATTAGGGCAGGACCACTGGAGTCTAGATGCAGGTGGTGGTGGAGACCAAGATTGATTACAGTTGTCACAAAGGGAAAAAATGGCTAGAGACCAAATCTGTTACCAAAACATTTCTTGTAAAATTGGACATTTTACACGTTTATGGGAAATGACTACACAGTACAAAAAAAATGGTCATAGTTCCTGGGGTCTGAAAAGAAGTCCCTCAAATCTGCATTCTTTTTAATGACCATTAGGGAGCAATACCTGTAGGTGCAAAAAATATTTCCAAGCCTATAGAAATCTTTGGGGGAAAAGGCTCTTGGACTTGAACTCTCTGTAAACACAAGTTTTGCATCATGTTGAATAAAACAAAGTCCATTTTGTAAACTTTGGTCATTCTAAGTTTGACAAAGGAGGAATGTGCTCTGACTAACTGGGTTTCACACTGAGATCTGCCCCTCTTGTCACATCCAGTTTCAAAACACCTCTGCATATGTAGTATTTGCTTTAAGTAATGTGCCACTGCTTCCTCTGTTAGGCTACAAAATGCATAAAATCATGAAACTCATGTTATGCAAGAGCACATTTCAAAAGTGTGTGTGTGTGTGTGTCTGTGTGAGAGTGTGTGAGAGAGAAGTTGAGATGCTGAGAAAAACTGATACACAGTCAGGCCCAGATCTTTAAGTGAAAGCTGGTCAGCAGGAGAGTAGCATGGGGCACAGTAGTGCTCAATGGTAGACATGCCTAGTGCAAGTACACCCATAGTGAAGCTGAAATTTAGTCCATACCACACACAATGCACATTGATGGCTTCTGTCATTAGGCACTTGCTGCATGATAACGGCTTAGGAGTACAATGCTAAAACTGGGATAACTGGGGTTTCTTTTTCCCAGATTCCCTCTAGAGCCACAAAACCTATCTTATAGCACTCCTTGTAACAAGTAACCATTGTGCAGAATTGATGGAATACCTCTTTTAAAATTTTCTTAGTGAACCAACATATGGATTTATTTAGTTTCAACTCTGTTGCTCTGTACCAAAAAAAGCCAGTGCCTCGGGGACAGCCTTCACAAAGTGATTGTTTTGTTTACTTTGCAGAACTTGAGCCTACAGCCCGGAGCCCCAGAAGGAAACACGTCATCTCCACATCTAGAATCAGCAGCTCACTCTTTGGATAACCAGAGTGCCTCTGATGTTACCAATCTAACTGTTCCATCCATTGTTATCTCCCAGTATGATTCCCCTTTAGAACTTACTGAGGAAACTGAAATTAATCCACAGCCTTCTGTCAACTCCAAGTCCTCAAATGAAAACAGTTCCCAAGACAAAACGGAGGACTCTGATAATCCCTTAACCTCTCAGGTTAGAATGTTCTTCAAAGGACTTGGCCGACATAAATCACACGAGTCTCTGGCCTCAACAAAAACCAGCAGTGATGAAGACCTGTCTGAATCAGGCTCGCAGCAGGAGAGGTCCAATAAAAAGGAGAGAACATGTTTTAAGATGTCTGGTGGACTGAACAAGACTAAAGGAAAGGAGACACAGGCTACACTGCAGGGAGGGGAGGACCCCCAGGCTCTGAAGGGCCAAGTCAACAGGGAACCGGTGGAAGCGACCAAAGCCATTTTTGATCTGCTGAAGGAAATATCTGGTTTGTTTTAGTGTTTCAAGTCACTTTGTATTGTCGTGTATACTCCACTCAACATTTTCAAAGCACATTGTAGCTTTTTATATTGATTAATGCATTTCTCTAAAGACTAGGCAAACAGCTGCTTTGGTTCATTTTAGTATAAGGAGAAACTTAACCTGTAGATGCTTGAAACTCGACTGAGAAAGTTCGTCCTTTGTAGTGAATATTTGGTCTGTATGAACTGTTGTGGGATATTATTATTTATTTATTTTTGAAGATAAGGTTGTGGCTTGTTTTTTAAAAACCCAGGGATGGTGCATTCATACACTCACACAATGAAGGGCTGACAGCTGGCAACCAAGCTACATTATATTCACAAAAGATGTTCTTCAAAATAAAAACCTTTTTGCATTGAAAATGCAGATTAAACATTATGCAGGTCACAAGAAATCTCAAACAAAGGTGCAGCCTTGATGTTCACTGTGATGAATTATCAAACTCAGGCAAATTTCACACCCATGAAAAGCCCTTTATTTTTTTTTCCCCCTCTGTACTGAAATAAACTGAAACAAGCTCAAAAGTAGAAAAATATGTTATTCTTTATGATAAACGCTGTGGTAATGCAGAACAGCTATTCATCAATATGTTTTGATACTTGGGTTATATTGTATCTTTTTACAATTTGACACTGATGAGACACTTTCAGAGAATTGACAAGCCAATTTTATTTTTATAGTTTAAAGCTACAAATTACAGATTTGCCTCAGGGCTTTACAGTGGTGGTACACCACATGTTGTTCAGATGCCCATCTGTGCAGCTGCAGCTTGATGTAATCGTAATTTTAGCCACCTTCGCCAACTAACAGAAGCTGCACCAAAATGGGGAAACACATCTATTTGGCACTTTGTGCAGTACTAAAGTGTAGCGTTGAGTGAGTTAAGGACAGTTTTAATAAGCAATGTTGCTGTATCGGATTACGTGGATGTTTTTCAGCCTTTTAGTAGCAAGTTATGGCAATTTGTGACGAGGTCAATCATGCATCATAGTGCTACTTTAAGGTGTTCTTTAAGACAATACTCTTTATCTTTACAGGAAACTCCATCCTCATAAATATCTTTGATACTGTTTTGAAACCTTTTATGCCTATCTTGAAAAAGTAAGTGTGTCACTAACATGCTCCTCAGAGGTCAAATATTTGTTACCTTCTGGTCCGTGAATGACTCATGATTTTTGCACATTCCTCTCCAGCAAAGTGAACTCTTTCCTGAACAAGGTGAACCCAACAGAGGCGCAGATGGCCACGTACATCAACATTCTGCTTAACAAACTGTGGCCAGAGTCTCCACCAGCAACACCTCCTCCCCCTCGTACTGATGAGGAGAAGGACGAGACCAGGAATCAAGCTCATAATCTCATCAATGCCAAATGTAAGTGATGCCTTTCTGCAGTACAGCAGTTGATTTGGGAGTTAATAATCCATCTGAAGTTTTTTTTTTTGTCTTTTTTTTTTATGTTCTCACTATAGATTCAAATGCTCTGATCCTGAAGAAGACGGACATGGAGTCTGTTTTCAATCTTTTCCAGGACAGAGAGGAAAACAAAACCCTGGTCTATGTGAGTATCAACACTTCCTTTTTCAGCACGCCTCATTTATTGTATCTGATTCTCACCGTTCACTGCATATTTCACACAAATCTTTTTCTTTCACCCGCCTCCACTCTCATAACAGATGCTCCTGTCATTCCTATTGAGAGAATTTCTTCCCAGTGAGTTTCCCCTAAATGCAAGTGCTGCTGCTCTGCGAAAAGTGACCAACTCCAGCAGCTGATCTGTGATCTGCCTGTTTTTAAACTATCCAATTATTTATTAATCATTTTAAAGTGCCTTAGGTTAATAAATTACGAATTGTTTGAAATCAGAAATGTCGTTTGTAGGATCCACTCTTATTGTTGATCTCAAGAAGAAAGTGACTTATACATTATATTTACATATTTCATGATTTAATGTTTTCACCTTGTGCATTTCTGTATTTTTTTATTATTTTTATTTTTTTAATCTACATTTGTATGAAAACAATATCTTTCGAAACTTAAAATCATCTAAATGTGTCAAAATGCTGCCAGTACTGCTGTCACTGGAATTATGCAGATGTGAATTACTTCAAATAAAAATTTTTAAATAAAGAATATCTCTGTCTTTATGTGTTTAAGTTAAATTTAGACTCAAACTGCAGTAAATGTGAGCTCTAAATTGGTTTCAGATGCCAGCAGCGCATTTTCTTTGAAGCAGAACTGGAGTAAAAGATGATTCATGCAGTTTAAATGGGTTAATCCTCTAAGGGAAATCGTGTTAGTGAAGTGTGAGGTGTATGAAAATAATTACGGTTATAAATTCACTGGATTAAAATAACTTGTTAACAGGAATCACCTTCATTTTTTTTCCCAGTCAGCTCTGATCACATACGTTTTGAGATTACAAACACTTTTAGATTAAACCGTATGTATGATGCAGTAATGATTTGGTCTAAAAGATTAGGCCAGTTTAGATTAAAAACCATAAAAAAAAATTTCAGCTCCAGAAAAAGCAATTATGTTTCCAGATGCTGTCCTTATAATTTGTACAATTTCATTATAAAAATGTAACAGTGATTACAGGATTATTCTGGTCCTTACAGTGTGACAACATTAACATTTTTTTTAAATTCTCTTACTTGAGCCAGATCGCAACACCACACCAAACCGTACAGTCACCTCCAGAAGGAAACTGTTAAATCTTAATCCTATTATCAGCCTCGGGTGATCAACAGGAAGTCAACATAATCTCATAATAAATATGCAGGTGAATCCTTTCCTGCACCATATCCTGATTCAGTCTTTATTCATTTGCTTTGGTTAAGGGTCAAAATGGTCTAGATCCTCTAAATTACAGTTATAGAGGCCTCCCCAATCTACTAAGTGTCTTTGAATGTATCTTTGAACACACAAATTGAACTCTGAAACAGATGGGCTACAGCAGCAGAAGGTAACACCAGGTGCCACTCCTGTCAGCTAAGAACAGAAATCTGAGGCGCACTGAAACTGGACAGTAGAAGATTGGAAAAATGTTGCCTGGTCTAACGAGTCTACTCTTTCTACTGGAACATTTGAATGGTAGAGTCAGAATTTGGTGTAAACAACATGAAAGCATGCATCCACCCTCCCTTGTTTAGACAGGATGGTTGTGGTGGTGGTGTAATGGTGTGGAGGATATTATCTTGGCACACCTTGGGCTCCTCGTACCAATTGTGCATTGTTGAAATGCAACAGCCTACCTGAGAATTGTTGCTGACCATGTCCATCCCTTTAGGACCACAGTGTACTCAACTTCTGATGGCTGCTTCCAGCAGGAGAGTACATCATGCCAAAAAGCTCAAATCATCTCAAACTGGTTTCTTGAACATGACAGTGAGTTCCCTGTACTTAGACCTCAATCCAACACAGCAACTGTGTTGGAACAGGACAGCCACCCAATGGATGTGTGGCTGACAAACCTCCAGCAACTGTGTGATGCTATCATGCCTGTGTGTGTGTGTGTGTGTGGGGGGGGGGGGTCGTGAGTATTTCGGAGAATGCTGATCTATCAGGATTTTCCAACACATCTCTTCAACACATCTCTAGGCACCTAAGAGGGACTCAAAATTTGGTACTTTGTTTGACAGTAAGACTAAATTAAAAAGTAAAATCTATGGTATCAACAACCACTTATCACCTAATGTTGGATGTGCAATAAATTGCCCCTCGACTTTAATCCTGCTGAAGTGTCCTTGAGCAAGACCCTCTTTCCCGTTCCCCCAGTTATTGCAGCTGTTCCTCCCGTACAGCAGGTGGCAGCGCCGTGATAAGCAGCAGCAAACAGACCGCTGTGTTCAATAATCCAAGATGTCTGCGCCCTGAAGGATGCTTCTGACAGCGTGAAGGTGCAGGACAAGGGATAGGTAAGGTAACGCTGAGGCTCGTGTCATTTCGTTTGGATTTAACACGTCGCCGTTTGACCTGTTAATAAGGTTTAACGCTGTTTGTGTGGAAGCTGAAGGAAACTGTGCTTGATAGGCGCTTGTAGGTTTTCACTGTGGTCACACAGTGCTGCTGCTGCTCTGCGTCACGTTCATTTCTGGGTTTTCGGGCTTACATATGCTCTTCATCGCGTTGTTTGATCATTTTAACAGCTGTGGACACATCACTTATCAAAAGTAGATCCTGTAAATCAATGAAAGCCATTTTCGCCGGCTATCTGTATCTGCTGCCTTTTATTAAGTGGCAGCACTACAGGATAAACCTGTATCTAAAGAAGCTGCCATATCCAGATGAAGGTCCTTGGAAATACTGCGTTTCTTACTTAGACTAGAGCATTGTAAATAAAGTCTGAACACTTTGTTCTTTTGCTTTACTTGTTTCTAAAGAGATTTCATTGTGTGCGTTCTGAGTCTTTGACGTAGGTGTGCTCAGTTTATGATGGCACAAACTGGGGAAGTCTCTGGTAGTTTCAGTGGGGTGGCACAGGGGAACCAAGAAAAGACATGAGGGCCCAGTGTAAATACACTGATTGCAACACAGATGGTATTTTGTGAAAAATCACACTGAAAATGTAATAATATTTGACTATATTTGCAAAATGGGGAAACAAGAATTTAGTCCCTTTACTCCACGTAAAGTCTTAATCTTACTTATGGTGCTTTTGGCCTTAATATCCAACAGATTTAATAAGGCCCAGTTTTTATGCCAGATCCTCTTCCATTTATTCCTGCTTGGAGCCGACATTACATGAGAGTACACTGGTTTGTGATCCCCTGAGGCTCGGTTTGTGTGTTCTCCTGGTTTCCAACTGGAAATCTATCGCATTTAAGGCAAATGTGTTAACCACTACACCATGGAGCCACAAAAGTTTTAATCTTAAGTGATAGGAAAAAGTTTCAGAATAAAAAAGGAAAATATCCACGTGATCTTATTGGATAACAATTGATTGATTTATTTATTTTTTAGAATGTGTATATCACTGTGTTGCAACTGGAAAAGATCACAATTATCTAAATACTGTGGGGTAGATTTATCTGACAATAAAGCATTATATTTTTTTAGATTTGCAAAATAAGAAGGAACTTACAATAAATGCTCTGGAGTACAAACCAGTACAAATACATTAAAACTGTACTTCAGTAAAGTCACATTTCACCACTGGTCCTATTCAGGCTATCATCCCATAAAGTTGGGTATGCTAATATTAAATGGCCCATTATACCCGCCATTGTTGTCCTTGTGAATGGCAGCGCACACCAGAAGTGATGTCACATCTGCTGATTGTGCACCAGTTAATTTTTGTAACCTCGCGTGACTGCTGCGGCTGGGCTGAATACACGAGTGTAGGACTGTGCTAGCTTTTAACCCTCATTGAGATGCTGCAGCCACTAAAAAAGAAAGATGAGACTGTGTTTGACTTCTTCTACTCTGATACCAGCTCTGAGCCAAGGATTTGTCTGAGATACAAGACCTATTGTTCAGGAAAATTCTGTGATAAGTACCTGGGCCCTCAGCACTGGTATGAATAGTAACACAGCCAATTTGGTGGCTGTAATAGGCTCTGAATAGTACTCTTATCCAATACTTTTATGAAGGGGCACTGGGGAGGCCCACTCTATGCTGCTCATTTCGCCACATCTCTGGACACAAATTGATAATTTGGAAATGTTTGCTTTTGTTGCCATACCACTGTCTGTCATTTCAATTAACAAGATAGTCCTTCAGTGTTTCAGATAAGTGGTTCTCAAACCTTTTTCTGGCATGCCCCTTGTCAAATATTCATGCCCCATCCCACAAAATATGAGTTGTTAACAGTAAAGAAAGATCCAAGTTACATTTTCTGGAAGCAAAAGTTTGCACAATAGCTTTGCCAAACTCTTTTATTTAATTTTCCCTACATAAATCATAGATCTTTAACTTAGTTTTGCTCAGTATTTTCTCCTAGAGTGACTTAATGTCTCACCAGGGGGTGTAGAGAGAAACAGGAAAGTCCTCTGGCCAAGATTCACACCACAGATGTTGCTTACAGTGGATTCCCCTTAAACTCTTCATAAATAAGAGATTGCAATTTGAATAATACAATACTTTATCAGGAGTGTCTGTCCTGATTTAGTGTTACATTTACACACCGTAATCAAATGAGAATCAAATGCTTGTTTCTGAATCATTTCCAACTCAGTCCATGAGTTCTCAGCCAGCTTTGGAAAAGGGAATGCACACATGAAAATAATGGATAACCACAGCTTCTTTCCAGCAATGAATGCAGCACTGTGCTGTGAGTAACTGCTGGTTGCTCCATAGTGTAGTCATTCACACATCTCCCTAACAAGTTAAAGGTTCCCGATCCGATCCCGGGAGGAGAGAGAGATCCCTTTGGGGTTGCGTCAAGAAGGGCATCCGATGTAAAAACTCTGCCAAACCAAACATGCTGAGCTACTCGCTGTGGTGACCCCTAGCTGCAATTAACTGTTAATTCATTAACCTGTCAACCAGAGTTATAATTATTAGGTGGTGTTTAAAGTTCTGTGTTCTGGATGTTTTTATTTTCACTACCTTCACTCCTCCTGATGTTTGGATGCACAATTCCAAATCATATCTTAACATAACGACTTACCAGTTAATGATAAGATGTTTTCCTTAAGTCTGCTTTTCACCAGGCCAAACATTTAGTCCTGTTAGGACTGAACATTACTGCAGCTCAGAATTTTCAGCCCATGAAAAGCTTTTAAAGACTTTCTGATCCATTGTATCAGAGGTTTAAATTGGCTCATCACACTTCTAAGAGCTGTACAGCCATAGAGGATATTTTTTTTTTTTTTATCATTTACTGTTTTTTTTTGTCTTTTTTTTTTTTAAACAATTTAATAGTTTTTCATGCAGAAAAAAATAAGATGAAAAAGATTTTTATCTAGCTGAGTTTAGTTTTTTCTCTTTCCTTAGCTGCTTGGAACCTGCTGGTTTATATTAGAGTGCTACTGTGCTGCCTTTTTCCTGAATTTAAAACACAATTGCATTCAATTTAAAGGGATTCTTTTTAAATTGCAAAGTAAAGTGAAACTCAGCCGTCTGCTGCTTGCAATTAAAGACACTAGTGATGAGCCTGTTCTCTTATTTTATGCAATATATAAACATTATGTGGTCAGTATCGGCAGTAACTGCTGGTTCCTTATAGGTAATCAATCTCTGCTAATTCTGGTCTCCATTTTCGAGGTCACTAAGCATCCACCCGCCTCTGCCGTTATATATTAATGATCCGTCCTCAGCACTGTGACTGTGAGGTCCAGCTGCAGCGGGAGCTCAGACCCAGAGGGGCAGATGGCTTCAGAGTTCAGACTGTTTACTGTCACATTCTGGCTGCTGTCACACTTGGCTTGCAGTTTCTGAGCTGTAAATCTGAAGAATGAATTTTATAATGTCAGAGCTGTGTGTATCCACACGTCACCCAGAGATGGCTGAGACGCTTCTCCTGTGTGTGTAATTATTGAGATGTGTGGCTGTACTGCTCTTCCTCCTCTTCCTCTTCTCGTGTTGCTTTTTTGCGTTGTGCCATCCACAACATGAGGAAGTCTAATGAGGCCACACAAGTCCGGTATCCTGGCTCTTAATCTTACAGTATCCTGTTGCGAATTCAAAGATATTAGTTGTTGCTGAGCATGTGAGCCAACTCTAGTAAGCTTTTTAAGACAGTGGTTTTGATGTGCATTGTGCTTTGATACCAGGAAAAAAAAAATGACAGTGGTGTAGCCATAAAATATATAACAAGCTCCCCGACTGCAAAATATATCAGAAAATAATGCAAAGTCTGTGCTGTTTTCTCTTTTATTAATATATTTCTCAAGTACAATCTCTGCTGCTGATTCATCATTGTTGTTGTTTGTTACTTTTTGAGATGTATTCCAAGTACAAGCAGTTTGTAACACATTCTGTCTTGCCAGTTGAGGATGATGGGGTGAGGGAAATGTAATTCAGAAGAGCCAGTAAAGAAAACTGCCTCCCTGGGATTTGATCACAGGCAAGCAGAGATAATACATGCAGAGTGTTTTGGGGCTGGTAGTCATCACTATTCAAGTACAAGGCCTTGGTTTGAATCTGAGCTGCAGTGATGGGCATGTGCTACTTTAGTGGTCAACTTCCCCGACATTAAATAAGATCATTAAAACAATGCAGAAAAGAGCTGCTGCTCATTAACTTTCCCTTTTTGCACAGTGGCTACTCATCAGGTTAGCAGGAGATATCAGTCTCTGTGTGGCCAGCTGACAGTGCATGAACATCTTATTACATAGGATAGATTTAAGCCTACCAGTAAGGTGCTTGTGGGCTACAAGGCGTTATGTTCCAGTCTATTCCTAAAGGTGATGGATGGAGCAGAGTTTAGGACTTTGTGCAGACCAGTCAGGTTCTTTCACACCAAACTGGGAAACTGTGTGTCTTTGCTGGAGACTTTATCTTGTGGAAACAAGAAAGCACCATATCACCATAACATTCATGCCAGCAACAAATGTCAGAAAGTTTGGAAAAGGGCAACAAGATGCTGGAAAATTTGTGTAATGCTTTTAAAAAAAACCAAAAAAAAACCCCAGAACCATATCTGGTGGGATGTTTTTCAGAAGTAAAAAATTGGGAGGTTTTCACCTCTTCAGGAAAGACTATGTGTGCAAAAAGTTTAACGCTTTAAAAATAACAAAATTGTCAGTACATCAAATGCCTCAAACCCGACCATCTCAGAATAGCCTGATAAAAGTCTCGGGGAAAGATACACCTCTTAATGGGATTTATGCAAAATAGCAGGTTACTGCTGTCATAAGTTTTCTAGTAAAAGATATTTCAAGAGATAAAGTGTGTGCTTTTAGATGTTTTGGGCCCATTTTAAAACTTCACTATGCAGAAAATTTGATCTTTCGAATGTTTTAGGGTAAATATCTGATACTGTGACACTATGAATAAGTTAACAAAGACTGAATGCTTTTACATCCCCAAAATACGTGGATGGTCGATCTCAGACAGCGGATTTGGCTGCCTTTCATAAATATGCGTAACGTTCATTAAAAATTAATCTTGTGAAAATGAGAGAGAACACTAGCAGAAATTTTGGATATAATATTAACAGACTTGCTCTTTCTAACAAGGTTAATTTGGATTTGGTACATGGTGTCATACTTGGGGAATGTCACACTGAAGTTGGATGAAAATGTGTTATTTTTCCGTATTCAAGTTTTAATATCTTTGAAACCACTCACCTGATTTGGACTGTATTCAAGAATATCATGTGCCTCATTTTAAAAGAAGTTGTAAATAAAATATCAATCCCCTACCTGCAAAATTGTGGTTTCTACAGGTCTCCATATCTGTTGTCAAAGATCAGACCTTTGAAAATGTTAGGGGCTTCTAGCATCCATCATTCTGTTAACTTCTCCATATTCATAGAGTCACAGTACCGAATATTTGCCCAAACATTTGAAGGACCTAGCTCAAATAGTTTTGTAGTTGATGTTAACTGGCTTTGTCAACAAGTTGCAGCCTCAAACGGTGGGCTTCAAGATCGCAGTGTTTGCCATAGCTTTGTTTTTCAACCCTGGTGGTGGACTCTTGGCTATAACACAAAGGAAAAATCCATTAAAACAAGCTGAAATGTTGCCTTTTCTGAGCCGTGTTTTTAGGATCGACAGAAGCAACGTGGAAAACTGTTTGGTGGCCAAACAAATCAAAATTGTAATTATTTTGTACATCACGAGGGAGCACCCAGCTTGGTTTTTGCGGTTAGTTCAAAAGCCAGTATGGCAGTCATTACTGCACATGGCTGAATTTAAAATAAGCATACACAGTTTTGTCCATATGTATTTTGGACACACAAATATTTGGTTTTTTAGCTGTTAATTATTAAGTAAGAAAGCACTTAAAGAAACTTTTAGTGATATTGAGAAATAACAGGCATTTTTATATACAGCCCCTATTTTTGGGGTCTCAAAAGCAACTGGAAAAATAAAAACATATTTATAATATTTATAAATAAAATGCTTATGTTTAATATTTTGAGAGGAATCCTTTGCAGATATTGACTGAAGTCAGAAACCCGTGGACATCACCAAAGACAAGGTTTTCTTCTTTGTGGTGCTTTGCCAGGCTTTTACTGCATCTGTTTTCAGTTTTCTTTTCATGGGTATTTGTGCTTTGAGTTTCTCATCAGTAAGTCACGCTGGGTCGGGTTGAGATGAGGTAAATCACTCAGCCATGGCAGAAATTCTGACCTTCAAAAACCCCTTGGTAGCTTTCTCAGTCTGTCAGTCTGTACTGTGAGGCACCACCCAGGCATCTTTGCTGCTGTTGGGTAACTTTTCGTTCAGAATCCATCCTCCTGTCTCGTGCCACATCATCAATAAAACTGGTGGCCATGTGCTACTGTAAACCATACATATCCATGCACCACTTCCCCTGTGTTTCAGTTGATGTAGTAATCTTTACATTATGATTGAATATGTCTACCTGCTGGAAACTCCTCTTCACTTGGCTAGTTGTTGTGGGTTTTTCTTTATTTCTTTTTTTGAATCATGGAAAGGATCCTGTGATAATCAACCACTGTTTTCCACATTTCTTTATGTAGCTGAGCTCACCAGAATGAACAATACTGTTGATGTTCCTGCCTGTTTGATTTGTGTTGTTATTGCAGCCTAAGGATGGCCTGTATCACTTGCATGAGTTCTCATTTGTGGGTTTGCAGCCACAGTTTCCAAATACAACTGGGCTGCAGACTGTTTATATGCTTAATTTATGAATAAATAATGAAGAAATAGTCCACATCTTTTGATGAAAAATCTTATGAGTAAATTGTCCAGTTACATTTCAGCCCCCCCCCCAAAAAAAATAGTGGACTGCTGTAATTCCACAGCAGTCAATGCAATATTTATGCTGAACCCCTTCAATTCAAGCTGGAAGTCTGCACTTTTAGCCTGTATTCATCATATATTTGTAGCCTTATATTAACATTTGGTTTTATATAAGAATATTTGCTGTAAAATTGATTTATTACTGAAATGGAAGTAATGAGTTGTTTATTGCTGAAATGAAAACCCAAGAGCTCAGAGAGGTGAGACCTGCAGGTTCAGATTTGGGTTAAACCAAGTGGTGCAAGTTCCCTTTTTCAGTCTTGAGGGATCATTCAGACTCTTCTTGAGTTCTTCTTTTTATTTGACTGGCCTTTAGCACTTGGCATTCAGCAATCAATAGCTCCAGGGCCGGAGTTTGATGGGATGAATACTAATGTAGTGGAACAGCATTGGCATATGACTGGCTCTCTATAACTTTATATCTGACGTTATCTCTTAATCCTATTGAGAGCATCCTGTGTGGTTCAATGAATGATCACAGCCCAGTACATTTGTTCTGTTTGGTCACTGCATTAAGCTCATTGATTACAGTTAATCTGCAGCTCCTAATTCATAGCATGGTGCTATCTAAACAGATAGTGTGTCCAAGAGTTTCCTGCTTCCTGCTATGCAGGACCTTCCCGTGCCGATCATTTTGCTGTTAACATTTTGTCATCTTTTTATTTATTTAATTTTATTCAAGGGCACTATTCATTTATTGCAGCTCTAATGCTATTCAGACTTTTCTGCATAGATGAGCAGAAACATAAAAATTGCTATTATAATATCCCTGTGCTTTTTTTTCCTTCTTGTAGTATCCAGGGACCTCAGCTTGTCTCCTGGGTTTTCCCCTCCTTTTTATCTTAAATATGCAATCAAATGTTTGACAGTAGGGCCGTGTAGTGGTGACAGTGGTTATCTTAGAAGTCACATGCATGTGTACCAAAACCTCATTGCGAATTTCTCTTATATGAAATGTAAAGGTGATTGTTGCCACTAGATGGACTGCCAAACTAAGAGTTGAATAAAATAAAATGTCAGAGGTGTTTTTAAGTCTGTCTAGAAGATAAGAATGAACTTGGTCCTTTTATTTGGAATTTCAAAGAATACTAATCATGGTTTCTGCTTGGAAAAAGACTTGGCAGGTTTTATCTCTTTAAAGACATGGACACAGAAAGAGTTTTTCTCTTAAGTCTGACTGGTGAGAGAATTAGAATACTTCAGTTCCTATCAGGGTATGACAAAATTAGACACTCAGGACAGGAAATATCGAGTAATGGATCACACATTGTAATCTGCTAAACTACAATCCTCCTAATTAGGGCTGGGATTTATCATCTAAGCTGCAGATACCGTGTTATCAAAACTCATGAGAAACAGCAGCAAATCAAGTCAAAGAAAAAAATAGAAAAAAGGGCTCTGCTAGTTAGAAAATAAGGGTTTATGACATTGATAAAATCTCCAGCTGATTATGATGATGCTTAAATGCTGGTAAAAGATCTTAATAGATGCTGTTAGGCAGGTACAATTTTTATCATTTTAATTAGTGGTCTAGCATGCAAAACATACCCAAATGAGTTGTATAGCTGAGGGTGATGTGAATGTCTTTAATTTCCTGGTATTTACTCCATAATTAAAGTACTTGAAATATTAAGGGAATACACAGGGTAACACAATTAAGAGAATGTACCAGTTTTCATGACAATCCAGTCAGTATTCAGCACGATATTTCGCTCAAAACCTCAAATGTCAGATACATACAGGAAAGGCAAGGGATCACCAACTTTTGTGGTAGCGAGGCTGATAGATGTAATATTTCATGAAGTACAAAGTTTTGACCTCCTCGTGGCACTACATCAAAAGTCAGGAGATCAAAAGTCTTTAGGATTTTTCCTGTGGGCATAATGGATATTTGTACCAAATGTCAAGGCAATCCATCCAATAGTTGTCACGACATTTCTCTCAAAACCACAAATGTCAACCTCAGGAAAAGTCAGAGGATCATCAAAGACTTCATTATCTGGGCACCATCAACATCTGTACACAATTTAATGGAAGTCCTCCAAAGTGGTGCCATGCCACTCTCGTATATAAATGGACAGATATTTTATTATAAAATATAAGTTTCTCATCAGCCATAATTTAACTTTAGTGACTGAAATAAGCATTGAGTCTTAAACCAGGTATATAATTCTTTGTTTTAGGTGAAAGATGACCAGTGTCAAAGAATTGTGGTGATATCTGTGGCTGAAATGGTGGTCAAATATCACTCAGTGAGAGTTTCAAAGCAAACTTTCAAAGTCTCACTCTTTCCTTTTTATGAAAGAAAAGGAGATAATACCATCCCACAGTTTGTAGTGTTGCACCATCCGACCATCATTAAAATCAAACCATTAACATAACTGAAATGTTAATTAATAATTCATTTTCCACTTCAAGTGATAACTTGATATGTTTTGAACCTTTTAACAAGTTAAGTTAAATGTAGAGGTGAAATACAGTCATGAGATGAAGTTTTCACAGGACTCTGTATAGTCAGATGAAAAACTCATGATTCAGTAGCTTGTAGTACACCTTTAGCAGCAATAACTTGGTGGTTACTGTGCTGGTTGCAGCATTTCAGTTGGGTTGATGTCTGTACTTTGACTGGACCATTGCAACACCTTCATTATTTTTCTTTTTCAGTCATTCTGTTGTTCTGTTGCTGCTGTGCTTGGGATCATTGTCCTGTTGCATGACCCAGTTTTGGCCAAGCTTCAGCTGTCAGACAGATGGTCTCAAATTTTGACTCTAGAATTGTCCTACAGAGGAGTTCCTGGGTGACTCAATGATTTCATGTTGCTGAGGTGACTTCAAAACAAGCAAAATCACCACCTCTCCGCCACTATTCTTGGCAGTTCGTATGCAGTGTTTGTGCCTGTGTTTGTTTGCATCATGGTCAAACATCTCCATTTGGTCTTATGAGGCCAAATTATATTATTCCAGAAGTCTTGAGGTTTGTGCATTTGCAACTTTGCAAACTTAAGCCATGCTCCCATGTTCTTTTTAAAGAGAAGACTCTTTCTCTTGGCAGCTCTCCATACTTGTTCAATCTTTTGATAACTGCACTGTCATGAACTTTAATATTTAACATGCTAGCTGAAACTTGTAGAGTCTCAGATGTAGTTCTTGGGTTTTTTTGCAGTTTCTCTAAGCATTGCATGTTCTGACCTTGGATTGAATTTTCTGGGACTTCTAGGAAGATTGTGGCATTGTGTTCATGTATACCTGAATACTCCAAAACTGATGGTCAGTTAATCAAGTGCATTTAATTGGATGCTACTTATCCTTTTAGTTCCTTTGTTATTCACAGGGCTGCATTGAGTGAACGCAGTACTGTAATAAAATCTGTATTGTAAGAACTTGTTGTCTTGTGTGAAGAAATTAGATTTGCTTGCTTTTTTTTAAACTACTCCAAATAAAGATTTTGAGCTACACTAAAATTATCAAAGTGAATTTAAGGTTCAGTTTGCATTAGTTGTGTCCTCAGTGTTAGTGCTGCTGTGTTGCTAGCTTTTAAGATTATTGGTAAATCATTTGACAGTAGTATCTACAGCCCCATTTCTGAAAACCTTGGGACACTGTGTAAAAATATAAATAAAACCCACATAAATAAAGCTTATAGACCCATATTTTATTCACAATAGAACATTTATTATTCAAAATTTAATTGGTCTGACCACAGAACAGTTTTCCACTTTGCCTCTGTCCATTTTAAATGAGCTATGGCCCAATGAAGACAATATTGCTTCTTTTTTTGCATGATGGCATTTTAACCTGCAATATTGGATGGCACGGTGAACTGTGTTCACAGACAGTGATTTCTGAAAGTGTTCTTGAGCCCATGCAGTGATTTCTATGACAAGATCATGCCTGTTTTTACACACGATCCCAACATTTGCGGAAATGGGGTTGTAATGTGCACTTTTTATATTGACAACAGCGCAGTCAGACCACTGTAGTTCTTTTCATACTCTTTATGAGTTTAACATCTTTGCTTGGCTTCATGATCTGTTCTATTAAAAAGACACAGGATTACTCAACCATAGCCCTTGTTTGTGTGACATTTCCTCCAGCTGTTATCATGGCTGTGCCAAGGGGGAAATAGCATGGAAATAAATAGTGGAGGCATTGCTGCTGTGCATCGTAGCCCTGAGGTATTATCGGGTAGTTTACATTCATCAAATCTGATGTCTTGCCCAACTTTATTAGATCCATGTCACACAGTGTGGATTGCAAAGAACTTATGAAGTTGCTGAAATCTCACAGCGTGTAGGAGCCTCCAGGTTTGAAAAATATGCATCACAGTGAACAGCTGAGAAAAGTTGAACTTTTTGGCACTGCTACACCAAAACCTCATGCCAGTTCTGATGCATGATTGGGATGAGTAGCATTTTTAAGGAAACAAAGAATTTAAAATTATGCTTAGAAATTTTACAGAGAACGCCCGAGCAGCAGTCCATGGTCTCAAGCTTTGGAGAGGTTTGCTGATGCAACAGTAACCCAGTGCACACAAGTAAATCAACAATTGAATCGGTAAAATGTTCATAAAATCTGAAAGGGCCAAGCTGGATCTTGATTCTGTGACCTGCACCAGGTTGTAAAATCACTGGAACAAAAAATTTGATGAACTGAAACAACTTTGTTAGGAGTAATGGTTGCTCCTCGTTATCGTTAAGTCCAAGTACCACCACAGTGAAATATATTTATATGAATATTGGCCAATATTTTGCATTCATAACAAATTGCTACCAGCACCTGCCTCAAAAATCCAGCATTGGTCAGGCTCTAGTTAGTACTAAACCTTGGCAAGCACAAGTCATTAATAAAAGCTGTAGTCTGGTGTGCATGAGTTCCCGCAGGCCTACAGAGGGAATAGCTGTTGAGAATAATAAACCAACTGCATAAAGGTGCTCTGATGGAAATGAAATGGGGAAAAGCCTTCAGTGAGGAACAATTTTTATGTTAACACACAGTTACACTTGAATCTATGTTGCAGTGCTCCTTTGATAAGATTAAAAAAAAAGCGACTTATTCTTCATGTCATCTTGAAACAGAATCTGTGTAGCTGGGAAATGTTTCAGTTTATTTTTTTCACCTTTTTTTTCTTAGCTTTAATTTTGCAGAGACATGAAGACAGGAAGGCAGATAATGTGCAACAAAGGTTATTGAACCGCTCTTGATTAGGTGTTGTTGCAGGTACAAAGCCAGATCCCACTGAGGAATTAATTACTGTTCAGCTTTTATTTTATCAGAATGCAAGTAAAAGATTTAAAAGATATAGAGAGAAGATGAATAAGAAGAAAAATACACAATTTCCTCTAAGCCAATACAACGTCTGTGTCACTTATATTGAGCATTCACTTTTAAACTAAACGGGCTGCTTCGAGACCATTTTGTCCATTTTTCAAGACTGTCATTTTATAGAAAATCAATACCCGTAACGTTCACTTGTAAATAAATAACAGATTTAGGTTCCTCATTGATGTTGACTACAGTTTGGCTTGCCTCCTAATTAAGACTAAAGAGAACCTAATAGCCTAAACAACAAACAGCGGTGGGCTTCACCGGTGCAATTAAGCCCTCATTTTTAATACCAAACTGATTAATTTCTTTAATCAAAGTCAGCTTTACCCTTGAAATGGAGTCACTTTTAATTATGCTGAAACACACAACAGAAGCTGCTGATACTGCTCTGTGGCAGCCTTTAGAAATTTCACAGGCATAATAATGGGCAGGTGATCTAATGTAAGAGTCTGGTTTCAGATGATCGTTTGACAACAGTCAGTGTAGACCTACACGATATCATGACAGGTGGAATTTTTCACCAGCTTTTTCTCCAGCGTGCTCAGTTTTATTGACATGTTTACTTCTGTCAAAGATGTGTTTTGTGGTGGTGGTGTTGTTTTTTGATAGTTTATTCGACAGGCAGCAGGGGAGCTCTAAAAGCTCCAGATTTTCTTGGAAATATTATTTTTAGAGTTTGGATTTTAGTCATTACCGTAGATTTATTAACCACAACTTTACGAGCTGATGATCAGAGACTTGTTTCTGAATCCACAGGGAATACCTTTGAGGCTGAGATATTAATTTGACTTTTTCCAGATTTGCTCTGGTTTTTGCTCTTATAGCGCACCTCAAGTCCTTCTATTGGGCGGTAATTTAAATGCTGGATTTGCAGCCCGTCATTTATCAAGCATGTTTTAACAAAGTGCTTTCACGCAGTAGCTCTACACGGCCCAAACAAATTGCTCTTTCTGTCTACTCCTTGTTATCAATGAAGCTGTTGCCAGTAATTGCCGTAGGAATGTAATATTCAGCCTAAAGAGCAGCTCAAAATTGTGTCTTTTCCTTTCAGATTACTTTGGCTTTGATTTGATTATTCACAGCAAAAACATTAAGCCAGCTCTGATTGAGGCTTTTCATGCAGCCTTGAAGCATGTTTTCCTGCTGCTGCACTGTTAATGCAGCTTCATTGCTTGAGTCTAATGTAAATTGTGCTGCATGAAACGCACAGTCAGTGCAGTTGCGTTGCTTTATGTAGGTCAATTCTTCTCCGGCGTTCACTGCTTGGCCTTGTGATGAGTGATTTCATTTTGCGAGGGAACTGCAGTTTTATTATTCATACTCGAGAGATTGGAGTTGCGGTGCATTAAAGCATGACGTTGTCATTTCCCCACTCGCAGAAGCGTTATTCCCTTTGCTCCAAATTGGAATTAAACCCAACATGTGATGCTGGCCCTAACTGTTTAGGAACAGCAACCCCCACACTGTTAAGCTTCAGTTTCTCTGGATGTGCAGTATGTCATTTTATTGGTCAGTTATTGTTTTGTGGCATTTCAGTAATTTAGCTTAGCTTGCCAGTTAAGCCTTCATGAGTTTTTCATGAGTCATTGTTTGATAACAGAAGTGGCTTTTCTCACTTCAGATTTAATGCATACTGGTTCTCTGCATTTTTAACTGCCTCCAAAATTGATCTGACTGCCAACAATTTTCTACAATGAAGTAGCTGAGCACATTAGGTGGGTACTGTGAAATTGACCTCAGAAAAGTAGCAGTGTATGTGAGTTACATTGTAAAGACAGCTATTCAGGGAATCCAGACTAAATGGATTCTATTTAGGACTCTTTCTGCAGCATGCGTATAACCTTAATGCCCTTACAAATATTGCCTCACAGTGGCTGCACTTTAACGGCTGCTGGATAATCAGCAATCCACAAAGAATCACAACTTTTCTTGGGCGTAGCTTCCCACTGTTTGCTGCTCTGAAGCAGCATGAGGTCCCATATATCTTTCTGGTACTGTCTCTTCTGTTGATCTAATTGGATACCCTCTGTTGCCTACCATGAATCATTGCTGGACCCCTTCCCTTCCCTCAAGTACTTATTTTTATTGAATGCAGGGTTCCCCTAATCACAAGGCTCAACTTTAAAACTTGTATTTGTCCCTTGGCTCCAGTCATTGATCTTTTTTCTTCTTCTTCTTCTTCTTTTTTTTCTTTTTTTTTTTTTACAGCTGTGTCACTATCACTTTTATTCCAGCAGGGGATTATAGGACTCCTTTTATGTCTTCTGCTTCCCTAGAGAAAGGCCAGGAGTTCAGGACATTCTTCCCACTCCACTAATTGACTCCTAATTTGGCAAATGCATTTTAAGGTGGGATGAAAAGAGAAGACACTTCTTTGCGTTCTTACATGGGGGTGACACTTCCACCTCTTCTCCGTGTATTTTTATTAATACACATCCCTCTTCTATCCTTGACCTCTACTGATCCAGGGGAAACTTTGACGGAGCACAGACAGTTAAGTCTCGGCACATCTCAAATAGAAGTGAGTCAATGGAGGCGTTTTGACATGCACTCCATGATTTTTATTTTTTTTTTCTTTCAGAGAGAAGTTTAAATCCTGCTAGTTCTTAGGCTCTTCAGCGTGGCAAGCATCTCACTCAGCTGCTGATCCACACTGCAAACACCTCCAGGAAAGTGGCTCTAACTGAGCCGATCGAAGGCAAAGATTTTTTTAATTACTCGCCCGCTGCAGAATGGAAAGCCTCGGGTTTTTCCTGTGGGCATTCGTATCGACTTGGGTGTATGATGTTTTAATGAGCCTGGCGTGTGAATGATTTGTTGGTGTTGTATATGCTCGAAAGCCTAATTTGTTTGTTTTTCTTGTAAATTTTCAGTGGATGGATTCTCAGCTGACTTCAAGGCAGATTTAAGGCTTTCCAGACAGACCAGGATGTCAAAGATCTCCAAAGCAGCCAAGGCTGTGAAGAAATTGGATGCAGGCAATGTAATCCGGGCTATAGTGAGGTCAGGACAAGCTGCCCCTGGACCTCCGCTAGGCCCCATTCTGGGACAGGTAAAATTACTCCTGATTTCACTTCTTGTTCCATCTGTTCGCTCTGAGTAATCACGAGTATTAACTTAATTGAAGGAGCAGCGTTTCATTTTATCCACTGACCTTCTGAACATAGTCTCTCATTAACCGTGAAGCAACCTGATCCTTTCCTATTTTCACTTTGCCAATCACATAGTTGCCTCTCTTCCCTTAGTCACCTCATTGTACACCCCCACCTCCACCTCCTTCGCCTCCCTATTCATATTCCCATTCTTATTCTAGTCGCACATCTCTATTGTGCAGGTGGGTGCCACACACTGCCTCAGTCTGCAACTATTTTCTCACAGTTTCCAGGCCAAACACACTAAGACATCCACCCACAGCAGCAGCTGTCCATATACATTAGCCTCGCTCTTTACAAGCCAGCTGATGAAAAGGGATTGAACCTGTGAAGGTTTTGTCTTAAATTCTTGTGTACTTCTTTCTGCTTCAATTGCTCCACAGAGACAGCTGAGGTAGTCTTGTTTTTTATTGCTCAGGGATGCACCACTACAACTTTTTTCCCGCCGATGCCAATTCCAACTAGAAAAATTTATGAATTGGCTGGTACAATAATAAAATAAGTCAGCAGTCCTCAAGCAGTGAGCAGCGATCAAAGTGGAGCAAGTGGATAAGAATAGCTGAGGCTGAATTAACTTAGCCATTCACTGCTGGTGCTCTGTTCATTAACCTCCTCTTTGTTGATCACAGAATTGCATTGCTTTAAAATTTTCTTGTAAAATTTAGATTTTATTTTATGCCATAAAAGGTTCTATCGGCTGCAGCTTTAATGGTCATTGAGGAATTAAAGTTTAATTGTCCTCTGCAAGACAGAAAGAAAGCAACCCAATGGCTCATTCTCTACATACAAATGGTCCAGTTAGCCTTCTTAATGGACAGTACTCATCAGCCCTCGATGCTGCTGCACACTTGGAAACCAGAGCAGTTCTCACAGCTAATCCATCTCTCTGGCTTAATGACGACACTCAGACAGGAGAATGGAAAAATGTACAAAACTGCCAGAAAAGGGAGTTCCACATGAAGAAAAATATCAAGAAATATAGATTTATAAGTTAATTTGTTTGAATATATCTGATTTCTCTTAGATGACATCATCAATAGCTGCACCATTACTTTAGCTCTTCTTTTCAGTAATGTTCTCTACTGTCACCCTCTGAACAACATTACAAAGAGATAAAATTAAATGAACCTCATCTCCATGACAGACCTGGACTTAGATTTGGGGCTTTAAACCCCTTTTTGCTAGAGGAAAAAAGTTTAAAATGACCTATGAATTATTTAATAACTCAATAAACTAACTTACTCTTGTTTTTTTTGAATAAACATCTAATCTTTAGATCTAGAAAAGGCTGCACATCCATTATGTGAATCCCCTGTTCCACCACATCCCAAAGGTGCACTATTGGGTTGATGTGTGGTGACTGTGGAGGCCGTTTGAGTACAGTGAACTCACCGTCATGTTTAAGAAACCAGTCTGAGATGATTTGAGCTTTCTGACAGTGTGTTATTTTGATTCAAGCAGCCATCAAAAGATGTATACACTGTGGTCATGGAGGGATGGACATGGTCAACAACAATACTCCATGGATCCATGCTTTCATGCTGTTCATTTCAATTCTGAACCAGAGATCAAGACTCATCAGACCAGGCAATGATTTTCTGTTATCTAGTATTGGTGACTGTAGCCTCGGATTCCTGTTCTTAGTTAACTGGAGTGTCACCCAGTGTGGTCATCTGCTGCTGTAGCCCATCTGCCTCAAGGGTTGATCTGTTATCTGTTGTACCGAGTTTTTATTCGAGTTACTGTCCTGTCATCTCAAAGCAGTCTGCTGTTCACTGGATATTTTTTCTTTTTCGGCCCATTTTCTGAAAGCCCTAGAGGTGGTTGTGTGGGAAAATCCCAGCAGATGAGCAGTTTCTGAAATACTCAGACCAGCCCGTCTGGGCCCCAACAACCATGCCACGTTCAAAGTCACTTAAATCACCTTTTTTCCATCCATCTGATGCTCGGTTTGATCTTCAGCAGGTTGTCGTGACAGTGCCTGCATGCTTAAATACAATTAGTTGCTCTCTTGTTATTACATATTTGTATTGTAGTAGTTATTGTACTGGGAACCTAATGAAGTAGCTGATGAGACTGTTTGGCCAGTATCAGCCAATAATATTGGCACAATAATTTATGGCTTCTGGCTCTGCCATTAACCACTAGTCACTTATTTGACTAATCTTTCTTCAGCCTTATCACGAGTGGCTCTGTTAAGAGTAATTCAACCTCTTTCCCTGCTCCAGCTCACCTCGAATCTTCCTCTTTCTTTCCAAATGTTGTTCCATTTCTGAAAATATCTCTATTGTTTCTATGCCGATGACATAGTTTTTCCTTCAATACAGTCTAGTGAGTTTTTCATTTATTCAATTTTAGAAATCAAAGGGAAGGACTGCCTTAAGCCTGCAATAACAGCTCATATGACTAAGTGGAAGAAAACTTGTACTTGACTGCAGGGCGTCTCAGCTCCACAGAGAAACTCGGCATTGTTAAAGTAATTGTTTCTGGCCTTGATTTAGTTTTACTGCTCTCATAGTGGTGTTTACAGTCCCATAATTGATTTTAAAAAACAGTTCTGCACACTGCCTCCTCAGCACCAAATGGACACAGTTGGCAGCTAGCTGGTGAACTTTTTAAGGGGTGTATAAAGAGAATGGCCAGAAGGAATATTGGATTTTTAAAAACTGCAACTCCAAATGAATCTGTGTCCTTGTCTGTGGGATGTGTAAATAAGCAACTGTTTGCTTAAAAGTTTGATTCATAAACCTTAGAGCTGAGAACACATCATGTTTACAGATCATGTTAATACAGATTTAAGAAAATATGCCTGTAGTTTGTAGTATAGTAATGATGATTCTTTCTATAAAAATACAGAAAAATGGCCATAAGTTTCCTGTTCAAAAATAAAGTGAGTGGTGGATCTATGAGAGTGAGAACACTTCCAGCTGCTTCCTTATTGTCCAAGGGGTTGCCAGAGTGGCTGGATCCATATATTTTACTTGACAGAGATTTTGCACCAGATGTCTTTTTTGACACAACTCTCCCATTTTATCTGGGCTTGGGACTGGTACAAGGAGTACTCTAGCTTGTGACCCCCTGAGGAAGAGTTTGTGTCTCCTCCCAGTGTTGAACATGTGTTAACCACTATGCCCTGGAGCCACAGGATTTATGTTTTTATCTACCATATTTTAATCCTGCTCAAAAATATAGAAGCCAAAATTTAACTGCTACCATATGAAGAGACTATAAAGACCCAGTTTTATCTTCTCTTTGCTGTTTACCAGTTAGATGTATAATTGATTTTAAGATTTTTACTGATCACATTTAAGGCGTCCTCCCCCTTTAGCTAGGGTGAATTCCCCTGAGCAAAAGCTGAGAATTAAGAAACTCGCTCTGTCACTCAACTCTAAAGGTCACTGAGATTTTACATCTGGCACATTTGGAGCTTTGGGAACTTCAAAGGTTAATTGAAAATGAATTTTTACAGCTTCCTGCCTAATTTTCTCACAACATGAGACATTATACACTTTAAACATTTGATTTGAAAACCCTCTTGTTTTTTAATAGAAAGATCAATGTTTGTGACTGGCAGTTGACATATTTTTACTGGCAGCTAACCATCAGGCATGCATAAAGACTCAGACAATAGCAATCATGAATTTATGAACAATCCTCATTCCTGACATCTTTATGTCAGAGTAACACAAGTACTGATGTATCTGCATCTGTGGGAAATTTTTATTTATTTATTTTTATTTTAAGGTTTTCTTCCCCATGAAAGCACTGTTTCCTTTCCCAGAGATGTTATGGTTCAAATTTGATCGCTTTAAAGAAGCTTGGATTTTTGACACCTCACACTGGCACAAATAAGAATAGTGGTTTCTTTACCAGCCTCACGAAGTATGCAGTTTCTTCTTCACTGCCTGTCTTTGTTTGTATGGCCTGTTTCACCTTTGAACACTTGTTCCTCGCTGTGTCTTGTCAGAATATTCTGTTTGAGCAAGAAACATGTTAAATAATGCATGCAACACTCCACGGAGTCTATTTTATGTGATTAGTTTGAGATTTTCTCACTTTCTTAAACTGCACTTGGTTTTATGTTTAAAGCCTTCTTTTTAGCATCCACATTTTAAACTTGCAGCGTAAACACGCAGAAGCTGCAACATTAAGACAACTGTAGTTCTGTTTAGGATTGCAGGTAATATCCATAGATTATATATATTGAATCAATAAATTGATCTTATAGAATGTAAAGAGTTCATAACAGTTTTGGAAGTGGCACTTTGGTGCAGGGACCGTCACAGCAAGAGGGTCCTGGGTTCAAGTCCTCTGGCAGGGGCCTTTCTGTGTGGAGTTTGCATGTTCTCCCTGTATCTGCCTGACCAGAGACATGCATGCTAGGTTAACTGGTGATTATAAATTGACCGTAGGTGCAAATGGTTGTCTGTCTTTCTGTATTAGCCCTGTGATTGACTCCACCTCAAAAGAAAATGGATAGATGAACATGATGCCATTGACAAATTTTTGGATTGTTTGTTTTAAAACCTTGAAGTATATTTAGCCAGTAGGGTTGACCGGGAAACTTACCTAGCTTGGCTAACAAGGTGCATCTGGAATTTTCCATGAAATTAAATGGGGTACTAATTTTGGCTACTAAAAGACAAACTTAAAGTGAAATCTACTTACCTGAAGTACTGAACATCACAGTCCTCAAGTCTGACCCAAGGAAAATGAAAAACATCTAGAATCAGAAATTGAGACTCATCAGACTAGTCTATGTTTTTCCAGTCTTCTGTTTTCTAATTTTGCTGAGATTGTGTGAATTGTAGCCTCAGTTTCCTGTTCTTAGCTGATAGGACTGGCACTAGGCGTGGTCTTCTGCTGCTGTAGCCCATCTGCTGGTGGTTATTTGAGTTACTGTAGCCTTCCTATGAGCTCAAAGTGATCTGACCATTCTCCTGTGACCTCTACAAGGCATCTTCATCCAGAGAACTGAACTATATCTTTAAGTGTTAATGCAATTTAAACAGAATTATATTTACATTCACCACTATACACTTGCCATAAACAGGAAAATTAACTATGCAAATCAAAACTTAAAGTTCCTGTAGGCATTTACGTGCTTTTGGAACCACCCTCAAGAGGCCCTTTGAGGAAGTGGGATTCAGTCATTCCTAAACGTCTATTTTTTTTAAATTTTATTTATTTATTTTTTTACTAATTTACAGTTTTGATTAGGCCTAAGTAAAAAGGCATTTTTTTCTGAAGTTCTCTAAATGTCATTATGGACTTGTGATGAGGACAAGACGACTGCCTGTATTTCAGGATTCTCCCATGTGGCTTTTATCCAAATAGCCCTAGGTTGTCCATGTTTGCCTTTCAGTTCTAGAACTGTTACTCAAAATCTGGGAATGTTTTTCAAGTGGAAATTTTTTTTAAAGATAGTCTGGGGCTTAAGGGATTAAATTGCCTTTTTGACAGGACCTCTGTAGTTAAAGGAAGGCTGTTATTTCTATCTGTGGTAATTTGTATTTGGCTCTGTTCCCCACCTTTTCACAACATGAATAGAAAGTCAGAAGAGGGGAAAGCAGCAACAGTAAGACCATAGCACAAAACATGCAATGGCACCAGTGAGGTCAAACACACACGAGGGTCGAACTAAGAAGGGGGTGGGCAGCAAAGCCACTTGCAGAGGTCCTGGGTAGCCTAAAGGAACTTAAATAGAGCACCCTATATAATATTTACCAACTATTAGAATTTTTTTATATCAGACCAATGCCCAAAATGTGATTATTTTTAGTAATAGCCAAATAAGTGTACTTACTGTAGTACTGTACCAAAGTATAGTGATGAGTTAATTGTACTTTTGACAAATTCAATTTTATTTCTACTCCTCTTCATTTCACAGTTCTAACACTTCTTATTCCTCTGCATTTTTTTTGACAGCTTTACTTTCTTTGCAGATTCAGGGTATTTAATAAATGATGTGATAGGATGAGGAGCTCAAAGTAGAGCTCCTGTCGCTCTAAATCGGAATGAGTCAGCTTAGGTGGTTTAAATATCTGTCTAGGATGCCTCCTGGACACTTCCTAGATAAGGTATTTCAGGCATGTCCAACTGGGAGAAGACCCCGGTAAGACCAGGCACTCGCTGGTAAGATTATGTCCCTTGGCTGGCTTGGGAATGCCCCGGTATCCCCTCTGTAGACCTAGAGGTGGTGGCTGAGGAGGATGGTCTAAGCAGCTCTTCTTAGAAAAAGTAAAAATTAATCATGATGCATTACTTGGTTTAGTCTGACTAGCAAATTATAAAGTAGTAAATGATCCCCATTTGTATCAGCTGTGATACAGATGAATGATTACACACAGATGCAACAATAAGTATAATCTAATAATAAGTTACTGTGAAACAGACTATCCTGCATAAATTACACTTAACTTGATTTTGATGCTTAATTGATGCTCATACCTTAACAGCATGATAGTCATATTTGCATATTTATAGTAAGACACTGCTATTATTATTTTTCCAACATTTTCTTCTTACACCTTTAATTCAGAGTTCAGTCAAACGGAGATCTGCAGCAAATCCTCAGATTTGATAAGGTGGAATTATCAGCAAATTGGCATCCATCAGTTCAACATAAATCCTTAATTTGCATCAATTAATGATTTATATCATAATCAAAGAGATTAGTATTTAACTTTCTGCTAAGTGATCAAGTGATTTCAGTCCTTGTTCATTTTAATCATTTATGTAATTTAATCATTTATATAATTTAATTGTTTAATTTCAGCATTACGTAAATGTCACCTTAACTTCTGAGACCTGTATTAGTATGCGTTTATCTCCACTATTGCATTGCATATCATAAGAATCTCAGATTCTTTTGCATCATTTCTTTCTGTTAGACTATACTTTGAAGTTCTCTCCAAAAGCTGCATTGCTGATGGTGTTCGTGCTCTGATGAATGATTTAGACGTCTGTCTGTTAAATGTGTCTCCTTTTCGCCAGAAAAGGTGGGTGTGAGCTCGTAGGCATACTGTAGCTGTCACCACGTCGGGGGTAATGAGGTGAGATGGGTTGCAACCAAGTGCTCAACCAAGCAAAACAAAGCCATGTGTTTGTCTAAAGGTGCCTCCTTCTGGACTGTTTGAGATGTCATTGTTGTTGGGGCAGCGTGTTGTATTTGTCTCTGTCTGTTCTCTTGTTCCATCAAGCTCACCGTGTGTGTGTGTGTGTAGCAAACGCTAAATAAATGGCAGTCAGCAGCCACTCTGCTTTAGGCACTAGCCCCGGTCCTTTAATCTTAGCCAGCCGCTCCCCCTCAGCTTTTTTCCCCCCCTTGTCTCTGACTAACCACTCTTGACAGTAGAAGTGCAGAGAGGTAGGCTGCCTGTCGGCTGCAGGGCAAATTTAAACAAACGAGAAAAATAAAAGAAGGAATACAACACAAAAAAGAAAACTGACAGCTCTGGTACATGAGAATAATTACAGGCTAGAGTGAAATTAGCAGAGGCGAATGGAAGGGAAGAATAAGGAGCATGAAATGAATGAAAATAGGTGAGCAGCTCGAGCGCTTTTCTTCAGGAGCAGGTTATGGGAGTTGGTGAGAGCTGAGGGAAAATGCTGAGCATTGTATTCAGAGTCTAACAGGTGTAACAAATTCTAGGAGGTAGTCATTTGCAGAGGTAGCTGCCTATGTAGCCGCTGCTTTTAGTATAATAGAAATATGAAGAGTAGCCCAACAGGGACAGCATCCAGAATGCATGTGTTTGAAATGTAGAGTGGGCAAAGTAGAAGGGAGATGAAAGAAAGAGGGTAGGCAAGAGTTGGATGCTGTCGACTACACTGGATATCCCTCTGTGGTTTTTTCCTTAAAAGTCTCAGAACTGGAGAAAAATTCCCCACAGAAACTTTAAATGGATTTCTTTCTGTGTTGAAGCATGTACATTAGTCTTAATACATCCTGTAAATATAGCCTGTAAATCATGCATAAAGCAGCGAGAATGAGCACTTGCATTTTGACGAATAGCCACAGTTTCAATTAATAGGACCATTAAAGTCAGAGGACAGGCTGATGGGTGCATTCATAGTCGCTGTGAGCAAAGAGCCAGTTCCCGCTGAAAAACATCACACGCACTTACTACAACTCTTGACATGCGCACCCCATCACATCAAGACTTCTCCCTCTTTCAGCATTAACGGCAGACAACACAACAGCACACTCAAGGATTACTGCGAGAGGATCCGAGCTGATGGGGCCGCTGGCGTAATTGTGATAAATGATGGCCTTTCGTCAGTGTGCCGCTCCATGGAGCAAAGAGCGTGCTTTTCTGCCGAGAACATTTGGGGAGCCTTCCATTCACTTAACCACTTCAGCATGAGGAAAACATAAAAACATGCAATTTCCTGTGACTGCACAATGTGAGCTGATAGACTTTAATATAGTGAAGGTTTTGCAAGAAGGAGGTAGTTATTTGCCTCTAAGGTCTCTTGGACTTGAATAATTTGGACCGACTCCTTCTGTTTGTCTGTGTGTGTGTGTGTGATTTTCTGCCAATAATGCCTCTTTATAATGGCCAATGAACTGTCAACACTAGGCGACTATGAAATACTTTATTAGTTTGCAGTCTGTCCTGGAGGTGTAGCTGAAAACAGCTGTGGAATAACGTCACAGTACACACATGGCATATGTCCAAGTTCCACATGGTACACATATTGTGTACGACAACCCAGAGGCTCAATGCACCATGAGGAAACAAGGCACTTGACTGTACTGTACATGCTTTATGCCTGCCACTCTGGACCACACTTCCATGGTGCCCAACATTTTGATAAATTTGTGAATGAAAGGATTCATCCGTTATTCAATTGGAATTAAAAAGTTTACACTTTGTTCTAAAGTGAAAAAAGATATGAAGGTTGGATAGGTGGCTGGACTTTTTTTTTTTTTTGTCTCTTCTTTTTTTAAATGACCAACACTTTGGGACGAGTAGCGATCACAAAAAATGTGTTTTAAATGCATTTTTGAAATTCTAAAGGGATTACTTACATTGGTATTCAGTCTTAGTAAACAATTTAGTAAAATAGAGCTGTACTGTACACAAAGATGACGCAAAATGCTTGTTGCCCACCTTTAAGCCCAGCCATTGAAATATCACATTAATGCAAACAGTGTCTTCTGTCACTGGCAACTTGACTTGTGTGCATTTTGTTGTTGTAAAATTGGTGCTGGATGATTTAAACAGCAAATAATGACACGTTTGTATATTTGCCAGTTATTAAAGTGAAGTCTACTTAACTGATGCGCATTCAAGTTAAATAAAATGTCATAAAATTCTAAACACAGTTTAGAGATGTTCAACCATGATGCCCATGAGTCTGCAGGTTTTCACTCCAACTAAATGACAAAGTGACTGATTCCTCTCATTAACATTTTCTTTCAGACAACACAAAGTATTACATAATATCAGTCAGTGTTTGGATAGAACAACCTTGGTGCATGGACTCTCCACAATATATCTGGGAACTCATGAGAAATTTTAATCTATTATATAATACAAGGGGGGAAAAAAATCTGAGCTCCTCATCCTATTACAATATTGTGAAAAACTGTATAATTTTACCTCTTCAGGCATGTAAAAAAAAAAACTAAGAAAGTAGAATCACCTGTGATCGTGATTAGACTTTGATTTAAAGGGTCCTCAGGTTAGACTCTAGATTAACATACTGAAGCACAGTGAAGAGTTTTTAGTGGGAGATGACTTTTGAATGTTGGCTCTGTGGTACTGAAGAAAAAGTGAATCATCACTCCCATGTATTACGGTTTTCTCTGTAAAAGTCCCCTGTGAAGTGAAGTGAGAAAATGTACACTGAAAGGTCACAAGCTGTATTTTGGCATCTAATGGTCTTTTGGCAGAAGTGTTGAATCTGATTTTTTTCCCTCTGAACCCTTATGAATTTGTGCAACAAATTTGTGTTCCTCACCCCTAAAACAGATGCAACAAATCAGTGGCATCAGATATTTATCAAGAAGTCTTCAGAATTCTTTTTTTTAAAAAAAGAAAAGCTCAAAATGCATTTCAACAAACGTGATGACAGTTAAATCGAGATTAAACCACGATGAACAATAGCAGACTTCAACACATATGTCTGAAATAGTCTTTACAATCTGACAGATGTGTTCACAGTGTTGACTTTTAAAAATATACTTCCACAAATCAGAACACTGCTTTTTGAGTTATTCTGAGCACAACAAAATGTGCACAAAGCCAAGCTTGTCAAATGCATTTCCACAGTTCTGCATTATATCCTCCACTGTTATACTGAAATTCAGTACAGTTATCTGTTTGGATGTGATACCGACTTGGCTACTCCGAATTTTCACTGTGGTTGTTTGTGCATGCCTTTGTGCATGCGTGCATGTTGAGTGATTCTCTAAAGTTCATGAGAGATGAAAGAGGGTCCTAAAGGCGTTGCTGTGGGCTCCAAGCTGACGTGGGAGAGCGAGTGGCTTTGAGAACGAGACAACGTGTGATAATTAGAGGGAGGAGCTTTCCCCTGAGCCTGGCCCTCTCCCTGCTCTGTACCCTGGTTTGGCAAGGTCGAGTCTCCTGGTTCTGCTCCAGCCACAGTCCCACCTCCTGCAGCACCGCGCTCCTGTTTATGTCTCTCCCAGGCTGAGCTCAGCTTCACAGCCAGAGCCAGCAGGTTCTTCCCCAGAAACACAGTGGACACACGGGGGTCCCTATACCACAGCATGCCTGCACCCCTCAGGGCCAGGGTAAAGATATTGATAGTGACCAAGCTGAGCCAAGGGTACAAAGCCTCCTTGCGGGGTCCTCTCTGTCCTGGAAGGCCAGTGGCTCCCAACTCTGTGAGGGCCACGCACGGCAGTAGCAGCAGGAGGGCATAGCAGTAAAAGAAGACCAGACCCTCAGCCCAAATGGGCAGCCTCTGCTCTACAATCCCACCAGTCCCCACTGCAGACCCTCCTTGGGCTTCCCAAAGCCCTGCCTGCAGGTCCAGCACATCCAGCAAGTCAACCACCACCCACAGGAGACGGCCCCGCACCTCCTGCTTCCTGCGCTGCGGGGTCATGTGGTCAGCTCCCGTCAGGATGAGAAATAGGGAGGGTAGACAGATGGACAGCAGCAACGTCAGGGTCTTTCTGGCCAGAGGATCAGGTGGCCGGCGCTCCTGCCTGTAATTGTGGCAGACGAAGAAGAGCTTGAGCTGGAGCAGTGACAGGAACAGGAACCAGAGGGCGTTGGCAAATCCACGACGTGGAGAACGCGCCTCAGACACCACGCCAGCTGAGACAAAGCGCAGCGCAAGCAGGAAGCCCAAATCACCCAGCAACACTGCCACATATTGCCACACACTAGGTCCTGAAAGACCCCGAGCTCCCAGCATGCTCTGCTCCAGCAAGTAGAGGTCCACCACTGCCATCGTGCTCACCGTGACCAGGGTTGATACGCACACCTGGGGCGTAGGCACCATGCCTGAAAGAGAAATACACACAGATGCACTGTCGGAAATCTGTTGCGTAGACAAAATTCAGAGTCTGCTCACATCGATGTGCGTGGTGCCATCTGTCTCCAGTAAAGCTGACAAATCTGGAGGATAAGAACATGCTTGTTTTTTTGTTTTTGTTTTTTTTTCTCGAAAACAAACATGTAAAATAATTTAATTCTGGTTGCTATGGTTAAAGACAATAGCTGTAGAGTAAGCAGTGAGAACCCTTCATCTTTGGCCAGAGCTACATTCACCCTGGCTGATCAAGCTGGGAAGCCTATTAAATTGTTTTTTTTCTCCCCCCTCTGCAGCTCTTTGAATTAAATAGTCTTCATTTTCCATAAAGGTCCTAACATTGCTGCTGTTTCAGAGATCAGAGTTTTTTTTTCCCCCCAACTTCTCAGCTGTTACTTTTTTCTGTTTATTGTTTCTGATCTTTTTTCTACTCGGCTTATTCATTATTAATTAATTGCATTCAGCCGCAGCTAGGTGCCCTGTCAAAGCTTTTTCTTTGTCTCTATAGCATGCCGTGTTTATTCTCATACTGTGCTGCAGCCTTTAATCATCCGAAATCCCCCTATCATTTCAGATGAATATTGATATTTTTGTTATTTGTTCAGAGAGGCGTTTGTCTCGTGTCTTTGTGTACACACTGTGCATTTGTGTGAGTGCAGGCAGGCAATGCTAATTTGGATGAAAATGAGGTTTCATGTTATTTTGTCACAGCTCCTATCTCAGCCACAGACAGTATAAACCTCAGTATTGATTTCATTGTGAAAAATAATCATTGACTTTACAGTGCAATCGAACCAATGTCTCTTTATCGTGTTTAGCTGAAAAGCACAGCACACGCCACTGGACTGTCTGTTATCTGCCCAGCACCACTCCTGGGTGTCAACCCATCAACCGGATCGATGGCATTATAATATAAAATCATTACCAGCTCAGATGTGTCCTAACAGCAACAGTTGAGCGTGATCGAGCGAGGGATTGTCAGCATGATTGTGGCCCCTGAGAAAAGTCTGCCTGTGAAAAATGTGTATTGATATCTTGCCGATGGAAGACACATCACTTCCCCCACTGTAAGACTAACAGGAGCTCTGCCATCTCCTCGGTGCTGTCTGAATCATTGAATAGGGCTGAAGAACTCCACTGGGTAAAAAAGGGGTTTTGAGATAGTGTGAGTGTGTGTGTGTGCGTGTGAGAGTGAAAGAAAGAGGAGAATAAGACTGCAAGTGAAAGATTAATAGGCCTTTTGGCTGTCTACATGCCTAATAAAGTGTTACTGCATGATGGTAATAGTTCATAAATAAGCTCAGGGGGAGAGGGGGTGAAAGTGATGAAGAAGGAAAAGAGTCAAATGCAGATAGAAAGTGACTTCCACCCACTTATATGAATGCATGCATTTCGTGAGCCAGCTCGGCCTGGATGAATCTAAATGCATTCATCATGGCAACTATTGAAGAATCACAGACATTAAAGGTTTGTTCTGAATCGGATGAATCAAAGAGATGACGAAAGGAACGATCTCGACTGATTAATCTCCTCGGAGGCATGGTGGGAGGACAGGCGTGGATCATGCCAGCAATGTCTGATTGTCTGTGAAGCCTTTTGTCTCACTGCACACGGAAACTTGATTATCATTTCCACAAAATTGAATGAATTTCACCAAGCCGCAGATTGAGAGGATATTGGAATTTAAATTTGTTTCTTGGGGGACAACCCCAGCCTGCAGGAGAGGAGGAGGTGGAGAAGGAGGGCAGGGAGGAGGGGGAAGAGGTTGAAGAAGTTCACATCCACAGTTGCGGTCAGCTTTCACGAGGTCTGTGCCTCTCGAGTTATTCCACACGCACCTTAAATTTTACCCTGCAAATCTACCCGTCAGCCTGCCGTTTGTGTTTTGATCTCCCTGTCAACGCTGTGTAATTTATTCCGCTCTGAGTGAGGGACCGGGATGACAGCCCTCGTGTTCCACTCAGCTCATCAATAATGACCATATTCATCATTCTGCTGTCTGGGAAGTGACACTGCTGTTGACGAGGTGAGGCAGCCTATTCCACTGTAAGCATGAGTAATGGCATATAATAGTGTGCAGCTTAAATATTTGTGTATTAGCATTAAAAATGCATTTTTTTCACAGAAATGTATCCTGTACTTGTCTTCCTCACATAAGGCATGAGTGCACACACTGTGCACTATTGAATAGGTAATCATCCAAAAAGCACTTCAATTCTTTCCAGCACACACACACGCACTCTGACAGAAATAAAGCAAGGGGTGGGGTTGCCACTTGCATTTGTTTCCTATGAATACTGGGTGATTCCCGGTTGAACAGAAATGCATGTAGAGCAAAGATTAATTTGTCTGCACCTACAGTTTATCTCCATAAAACAACCACTGAGGAGCTGCAATTTGCATCATAGACAAAATCCTTCACAACTTATCACAGGTGGCACAGGAGCACCAAGGGCATCGGGACAGCATCTGAGCCATTATGTGCAAACTCATTAATTAATAGAGTCAGGGGTGAGCAGCCTCTGATAATGCTGAATAAATCCTCTTCCTAGACATTAAAACATCTGTTGATTTATCAGGTAACAGCCCCAGTTTCCCGACGGTCTTGCTGTTGTATTTTTACACAGTTATCACATTTCTTCTTTATTTTTTTGTTGAAATGTGGTTATCTGTAGCTGCCCAGCATGCAGTGCTGCCTTGAGACGTCTTGCATCCTTTAACGATCTCCATTAAAGCCCTTCTCTGCAACACCTGTTTCATAACCGCCCCATTAACAGCAGGTATTGTAGACTTATCGGAGCATGCTTGTTAGTAAAGTAAAGCTTTTAGTTACCCAAACCATTCGTCTTGCACTTGGGCTCTCGGTCTTCCTGGCTTGATTTACAGCAAGTAATGTGGAAGGGGATGTTTTGGGTTTTTTTCCGCCAAGTCGAAGCGTTGTCGGTGACCAATAAAGTCTTTTTTAATTGTCGCTGATGAGCCGGGGTTGCCAACAAAAGTCTTATTCTCTCTGCCCGGGTGTTTGTATACTGTCAGACATCAGGAGGCGGCTCATGGAGAGGCTTTAAGAGGGCAAAGTCACCGCTATTGCCACACCAAGCAGACTCGAGTTTGAAGGAGCAAAAAACAAAACAAACAAAAACAAAAAACAAAAAACGGCTCATACTTATCAAGATTTCCTCCACCGCGCAGATCTGGCATGGCAAATCTCTCCTTCTCCGGGC
Source organism: Pterophyllum scalare (assembly GCA_024447675.2). Lineage (NCBI taxonomy): Eukaryota > Metazoa > Chordata > Actinopteri > Cichliformes > Cichlidae > Pterophyllum > Pterophyllum scalare. The sequence continues at coordinate 113,906 of JAMQGT020000088.1, forward strand.
TATCTCCGTGGCTATTGCAGGGGTTCTTTCTGGATCTGAATCTGTCGCCTCCCGCAGTGTCGGAGTCTGCTGTTGTCGATTTATCTTTGGAAACAGCAGCGGGAGCAGAGAACCGTGCAGGGCTAGGGCTGCTGCCGCCGCTGCTGCTCAGCCCGGCTCCGGCTGTGCGGAGCAAGCCGGGAAGTCGGTCAGAAGTGGAGCGGCATTAGCGGCGAGGCGGAATCGTTAAAAAAGAAAAAAGTGGAGACCGCAGACCGATCCTGCCGCGAAGATGGCTCGTGTGAAAAGAGGCAGAGCGGTACAACAGCGAGGGAGGGACGAGGAGCAACTCACTCACGCTGTGTCCGAGTTTGGTTGTGGTGGTAATTTGTAAGCAGGCTACGTGCTCCAGCCTAGACCTCCCACCCTCCTCGGTTTCCCCTCCTTCCCTCCACCATCAACTGTGGAAGTTTAGCTGGAAGAAGATGCAATGAATATTTTAGAGCACTCTGTTACACTACACTCTCTGCTTATGGTAATAATGATGATGCCACTTGCAGAATATTAGTTGCATTGTTTGCGTGTAGGCTGATTCCTTATTTACCCTTCTTTGCCTGAAATAAGAGCGCAGGAAGTGGAGCGAAAGATGCTTATAGCCTGTAGACACATTTAGAGCTCAGAAGGCAGATGTTACATGTTTAATTAGCCCTCCTTCTGTCTACTTACTGTCTTAGTCACACAAGGAAATCATTCCTCTGTTGTAGATTAACTCATTACAGCTGGCTTAAAGAGAAGGACTGGGAATTTTCTGGGACAGATCTGCTCAAAAATGAATCTCTTGGAAACTGTTTAAAAATAAAAAAAAGACGTCTGGCTCATTTCCATGTTCGAGAATTCAATTTCAGTTCCTTTGTCGGCCGCAAATGAAGTTTGAAGGAATTTCACAGTGTCACCTTGTCCTCAAGGTCCTGCTCCTTCAAGTGTATCTGTTGGCATCCCAGCCTGCACTTTGAGCAAAGGCTCAGGTCCTCTGCTCTCATGCTCATGTGGCTCTCAGTGTTCTGGGTTCATAGAGTGAGAGCTTTAATCAGACTGGTGAGAAAGGGGATGGAGAGTCATCCTTCTTGTCAGATTCAGCTCTGCGCTCCGCTGGCTTCCAAGAGAAGAGAGATTTTCCATTTTCCTCACTTCAGCATTGGTTTTTATGTGAGTGTGTGTTCTTCACCCCTCCTCTTCTTTCCACTGCCTCTCTGTCACCCCAGTTCTCATGTTTATCCTATTCTCTCCTCCATCCTGCCACTGCTCCCCTCTTTCTTTCTTCTCTCTTTTTTTTTTTTCCCGTGGGTGTGGTTGAAGGTCACTGTGCACACTGGCTCACTTTCACAGAGGAAAGAGAGGGAGAGTGAAGCAGGAAAAAGGACGAGGAGAACAGTGAGAACAGCAGAGGAGTGCGAGGAGCAGCCAGGCGGGCAGGCTGTCCACAGTACTGTGCACTCATCACTTTTTGCTTTAGACATGATTGGGGAAGTTTGGAAGGACACATGGGGTTGCAGACTGTCCAAGAATGCTTAAGGCGTCAACAGTGAGCCATGCTCTGCATCAGACCAGTGCTGACCTCCACAAACATGGCAAACGTGAAGAAGTCTGTGCCGTCACCTTTTTGCTCTTGGCTTATATTCAGTGTCATCTCACGGCATGAGACATGCATTAAAAGAATACTCCACTTCTATAACCAAAATCAGTGCCGCAGCAGCAGAGATATTGTCTCTGTTTTGTGCCACACATTTGTTGTTCTTGTCAAAGCCAGCACCTACATTACCCACAATTCAGCTTTATTGGCAACAGTTGGGATTCAGTCGTGTTCTGCGGGTAATGGCTAATGAAGCCTGGAGCTTCCGGCCCCCAGCAGAGATGAAGAGTGAGCTACCGAGGTTCATGTTTCTCTAACTCCACATCTCCAGATCCTTTAATCTTCAAACTTCACCCCCAGCTTTGACTCAAGTGACATTTCTGTGAAAGGGTTTATACAACTCATTTTTGTATATAAACAGTGGATAGTATCAGGAGAATAGAACTGAGTAGTTGTCTACATGTAGCACGCAAGAGGAGACATATTCTCATAACTGTATTTTTTTATTTTTTTTAGGCTGCCTGTGTAGATTGTGCAGGAGGCATGCACACTGGCTCATTACGAGTTCATGACAATTACCTAATCCGTTCCTCCTGCTATTGGACATTGCATGCACTGTGTAATGGGGAGCTCCCTGAATAAGGATCATTAAATGTCTGCTCTGGCCATGCTGGACATTTGTGTTCTCACTATAGGTGGATATAGCCTCCGTGACTCTATCAGCTGGATAGTGAGGTTCACTTGTGAAGCATTGAACTGAGCCATTCTGCCCATTGTCTTTTTGATGTTTTGAACGTGAACAGGTGTGAACAGGCTTTACTGAGAAGTGGCCCAGACTGAGAAATACTCGTAGAGTAGTGACTTGTTTGTAGCAAGCTGGCACACCCTAAAGCAAACCCTGCTTTATTGTGCGCTTTGCTCTACACTGTGACCCACTGTGCAAAATGAACAGCAGGTTGTATAAACTAAGGCCTGGAGACCAGTTAGCAACCCCCTGGCAACCTTCAGTTGCTAGGGAAAAATGTGCATTTCCCAATTCATTAGTGAGTGGTTGCTGGCTGTTGCTTATTGAAATTGGTGCTGTACCAAAAACCTCTTTGTGATTGCTAAGTTGATAGACAGTTTGTATGGAAGACCCCGACTTGCCTGCAAACAATCACCAACTAATCTCCAAGTGGTAGTGAAGCTTAGAAAAAGTGTGACGCAAACCAGAAATGGAGACAGGTTGGCCTTCAAAATAAAAGTTGTCTTGGTTTGAGCAGGAAGGCACATCTTTTGCTTTGAAGGCTAACGGTCTCAGTTTCTAGTTTGCAGCTTCCTTTTCACAATTTTGCAACTGCTTAGCAAACTGTGGCAATCTGCTAGTGACCTAAGCAATTGCAAGGAGGTTTTTGGTGTAGCAGTGTATACCTTTTTGCAATGTGTTTCACCTGGTCACAGCAAGCAACCTCCCACAACCATTTGTCACTCCCTGGTCCCTGGTCGGGGAATACACATTTTTCCCTAGCTAGGTGGTTGCCAACTGTCTATAAGCTTGTGTAACTGGGGGATGGGCAATTAATTTTGTCTTAATTTCTCTTTATAAGCTTGTTGGTGCAGCCCTCCCACAGCAATCCCAGTTTCTCACGTGGCCCTTAGGAAAGTCAATTGCCCACCCTTGGAAATGGGGATTGAGACCATAAAGTCATCAGGAAAAAGTTTACTGAGGTCATAGATCTTTTTGCAACCAGAGGAATTTCTCTGTTCTGGCTCTTAGAAAGAATGCAAATTTAGGCCACTTGCAAAATAGCTTATATCTTTTGTATAGTCTGTAGTTATCACGTGCAGTTCTGCTGGGTAATGCCTAGAAAAGTTCATGCCTGCAGTCCATGTGTGAAATGGCTTTTATCAGCGTTCGCCTTTAAATAACACCTCTAGAGTGCAAATTCAATACTGCCTTTCTGAATACCCCACAAGGACAACACCAACTTTGTTAAAACATTGCTTTCAGTTTTTGCTGCAGTCTTATTTTATTCCAGCCCCTGACTTTCTTTCTTTGTCTGTCTTGCCCCCACATGCCAGCATATCTTGTGATTTTTCTCCAGCATGGAGCCACAGCTGCCTGCAGTTTAGGCTTCCGTGTTTCTGCTGTAGCCTCCACACGTGATTAATCATGTGAAGTGGCAAAAAGCACAACACTGTCAAGACTGTGAGGGGGACCTAATGGAGTTGAAAATGGGATGTTTTGTCGTGATGCAATCCATTTTGTTGCACCGCCGCCTGCTTTCACTGTGTTCTCAAACAGCAAATTCTTCTTTTTGTGCCAGGTACATAAAAAGTTAAAGCTGTGTCTATTTTAAGCAAAGATCCACACAGCTAAAACACCACTGAGAAGTTTTGGCTTTTTCTTGTAATTTGGTTCACTCTGTCAGTTCTGCACTCATGCTCGTTTGAGCAGCGCTCCTTAGCCCTTTTGTGCAGGCCTGTATCCTGGCCTCAGCACAGTTCACTGGAGGCTCGGGGTGAAAATCGTTTTTATTTTCCACTTTTAAGACTAATTCACTTTGCTGCGGAAAATCAAGTAAAATGCATGTCCAGTGTGAACTTAATTTAGTTTGTGCTGTTTGCGGCTGTGCCTCATATACCTAAAGTGGCCCCCTGCTCAGCCTCTCACTCTGTTACCCCGTCTGTAGCTGAGGGGTTCAAAATGAAACCTAATCAGCTGTATGACGCTATAGTGGGGCTGAATGTGATAAAATACCAACACTGGTGCAGATTAAATGAACGAGTTAATGAATGTAATGAATAAGAGTGTTTCACACTGAAGAGTTTAATTAACCTCGCTTCCTACCACCCTCTCTCCACTGTAACACCTTTGTCACTGTATCGCAGCCCTCCTCTGTGCTTACCACAAAGGGGCAATTTATTGAATGGCCTCTTGTGCCAGGGGCAATTAATCCTGCCTCCTGCCCCAAGGCCTTATCCTGCATCTGTACCCTTTATCTCCATGTTTGCCACGCTTCCATAAGCACAGTACTTCTCTTGACCTATTCTCCCTCTTTCTCATCTACCTCCAATCTTCCCCCTCCACCTCCTCTTCTCCTTTTCTTTTTCTCTTCCTTTGTCTCATTTCTTTTTTCTTGTTCTCTCAGATGCAGAGCACCTGCGACCACACACAGTGCACACTTCCTCGTCGTCAGCAATCCCTAGCAGTTTAATCTGCACACACATCCACTCTTCAACTGATAGTCTCATCAGATTAAAATGAGGCCGAAATATTCATGCATAAACATGCATACACACTCACCCATTTTATGAGGACCTCCCACGGCCTTTGCTTTACTTCTGTCCTATTGTTCGCTTCAGCCAAACAAACCCTCTCAGTGCTCAAATATTGACCACGATAGCTGGCTACATTCTGACAACTTTAATACACCTCAGCTGTCTCTCTTTCTCTTTCCCATTCCCATTGCTTCTCGTCTCTCCTACACACACGCACGCGCGCGCACAGACACTATGCTGCCACACCAGTGCTACATCTTGTTAAAAAGAGTTAGTGAAGCTGAAAGGCCAATCACATTAACACGGAGGGAGTGTCAAGAAAGACCACAAAGAATATGGTGGAAGGGTCAAATCAAATGGACACTTCTCAGATTTTAATTGCAAATGCCTAATTGCTCCCATAATTATGATTAATAAGGCTCGGCTGCGCTGATCTAGAATGCATCATATAGCAATTACTCACCACTGTCGCTGCTGAGTTTAACAGAAAGAAATATCTTCGTAGATTAGCGTCTAATCCCGGTGCTCAGGATCTCAGAAGGCTTTGAAGATGCGGGGCTCAATGTCCTCATCCACAGCAGCCGCAGAAGGCCCCGCCTTGGATGAAGGGCTGCGGCCATTTTATACTGGAGAGCTCTAATCAGTCATGGTGGAAGAGTGAGGATTTATCCAGCAGCTTGGATTCGAGGATGATTAGATGCTCAGATGCAGTGAGAGGGGTTAGTGATTTGGCCAGGGCATGAATATTACTGTTCCAGCTCCCCCCTCACTGATAAATGTCATGGGGAACTGGAGGAGCCAACCTTAAACCTTGCTTTCATGGCACGCCAGCCCTATGCCACATTGAAAGACTGGGATTGCAATTATCAACATGATTCAATCGTGGTTATTACTGCAGTTAGACTATTAAGTAGCCTGAGGGCAAAATAAAACTTCGTCTTCGAAGGCTGAGGTACCTGGACTTCTGTGGAAGAGCTTAATTAAAATATGATTACCTGTCTCTGGTGCATACTAAAATGTGTATGGAGCTCAAGGCAGACTGCCTGCTGTCCCAAGTGGATTGTGTTGTGTTGTCAGGCTTGTCTTTGCCTTGTTTTCCACCTTGTAGATTTATTTATTTTTTCTCCTGTTTGTTTGAACTCCTTTTAGCATCGACAGACTGTCTGGTCAGAAAAGGTTACGAAGTCTTTGCCTCCGTCTATCTTTAGCACAGTCCCTTCTCTTTCTGCATAATTTCTCACTGTCTATGCTTAAGCCCATTTTATAAGCATCAGGCATTATCTCTTGCTGGTCAGGGAGCCCATTTCATGGCTTTGTGTGGCATGAAAGGGCCGTCGGAGTCGGTAGGAGAGATCATTATCTGACATGAGTTTACAGAAGGGAAGGAACAGGAGCTGAATGTGTGAGGCAGAGCCCGAGGGTTTGCTTTGACTTCTACCCAACATCACAGCCTTTATATTAATCTATATTTAATTAGACTTTTCTTTAGTGCTTGTTTACGCTTGCTATGTTGTTTTTATGGGAGGCGGAGGGAGGGAAGGGCAAGGATAGAAGGTAGTGAGGTTGACATGGGATTACTATTAATAAATACAACGGGAGGGAAGGTAGAGCCTAGTCAGGGCTCCAGAGACAAAGCTGTGTTTCTTTTCATTAGTTAGGATATTGTAATTCAGATAGAACCCATCAGCTCAAACAACCTGCCGCAACTTGTGTGATGTGTTGAAATTTCAATCAGTTTGTTGTTATTGTGTTAGCAGATGCAAAAGAAATGCCAGTGAGTAATGCGTAGCATTTTAGACACTAATGAAGTGATGTGGTTGTGTAGATCGAGCAACTGATTAGCATTCACCAGGTGCTTTTGAAGCTGTTAGTGGAGATGATGTTCAGAGAACTTTCTGCTCCATTAACTTCAAATAAATGTCTTCCCCAACCTGTCGTTGGAGAATGTCTCGGGATGACTGACTTTTCATCAGATCCACTATTAGAGCTGCTCAGTGTGCTCTGTCATGGAGCAGTAGAAGCTCATGAGTCCATTAAACTGTGTATGAAAACCCTTTTTCCTTCTCATTTCTAAAACGAACATTTCAATCAGTGTGTTGCCTTTGGGAAGGATGGCGGGTGAAGGTCAGTTTGAATTTCAGCAGTAATAATTAGATTCTTTATTAGTCCTTGCCACTGAATTCATCTGCAAAAAGGAGCACTGCAAAGGAGCAGCGTTGGCCGGGTGTTGACTTAATGTCACCCATCCATTTTGCTTTCGCTCTGGTTGGCCTCGCAGGAGCTAGAAAATGGGAGCTCATTCATCACTGGGTTTCTCTGGCTTTGGGCACCAACATGCATTCAGTCATAGCTCGAGTGACAAACACACACACACACACACACAAACACTGTCTGAAACAACAAAGGGGCTGTGAGCACACATGGGCGCACACAGATGTATCTCAGTGTGAAGTGTAAAAAATGTCTCCACCAAAATATCACCCCACACACAAACACATACACTCCACACCATATATACATAAATATTGTGTATGGTGTCACACGGCTGCTCTCTGAGCTGCTCACGTGTGAATGTAGTCAGACCTCTGAAGGTTTCTGGATTGATTGACTGACAGACAGCACAGGCATTTGTATTCTAGCAGTACAGTGTGACACAAGTGATGCTGAGCTCAATTTTTTTTTTTTTTTTTTTTTTTACAAGCTCATACATTTTAAAGCAGTCCTCTGCCATTTTTCCATGTTTATTTCCTTCTGTTCTCCCTTTTCCCCCTCAATTTTCCAGAAAGGAATTCCCATCGGGCAGTTCTGCAAGGACTTCAATGAGAAAACCAAGGAGCTGAAGGAGGGCATCCCTCTCCCGATCAAGATCCACGTGAAGGTGCGTCTGTGCAGCTCGCTGTGGGTCTCTCCAACCCATCTCTGACCCATTACACATAGCACTTAGCGCCCCTCCCTTCCACAATTGTGGCTAATTCCACTAGCTGCATAACATTATCACAGCACTTCCATTATTCATACTCTGCCGGTGAAGTAAGCCATTCCATTTGCATTCATTAATGAAGCAATACCCAGAGGAACCTGAAGTCAAGAAGCATTAAGTGCATGCAAGAGATGTGAATTACTCCAAAAAGAGGTGTCATGTTTGTAATATTTATTTCACACAACATACTTTTCACCCCCTACCCCACCACCCCAATTTGTGTGTTGTGTCCTCTCTGCTCTCTAAATGTGTTGCGTAATGAGGTTTGCAAGCAGGGAAAGCCTAATCCTTTCAAAGGCATGAATTTATTTTGACATGCAATATCCAGCAACAGCTCTGCCATCACTTCTTGGGGCCTGCTTCTGTCTGTCAGTGCAGTGCCATCTGCTGGAGTGTTTTTAGCATTGCAGTTCAAGCTGCACTGTGTGTGCATTCTGTGTGTAATGTTTAATGTGTGTGCATGCAACATGTGTCAGCCTCTGAGAGGATGTTTCTCAGTGGGCTTTCACCTCAGCCTTGTCAGTAGCTTTAAGCACATCTCACAGTGCCTTTCATCTTACTTTAAAGGAACAAATTGACTTTTTCAGACATTCCACTTTTTCACTTTTCTTGCAGAGAGTCAGATGAGAAGATCGATACTGCTGTCATGTCTGTGTGTGAAAGCTGGGAGGCAATTAGCTCAGTAAAAGGGCTGGAGGCAGGGGGCAACAGCTATCCTGGCCCTGTCTGAAGTTTGAAAAAAGCGATGCTTCCATCATATTTCTTCAGACATAAAGAAAGACAGAGCCTCAAAAAGCCATGCTACTAGCTCTTAGTCACAGCAGCTCTTTAAGCTTAACTCTTACATGCTGAATTACAACTTAGGATGATGAGAATGCCATTAATTTTTCAGGTGTTTGAAGCCAAGTATTGCACAAATTAAAGTCTTGACCTGAGGAAAAGTCAGAAGATCGCTCAAGTTATTACAGTTCATCCTGAGTGGGGCGTACATGTGTGAAAATAATCCTCCTTATAGCTGGGGAGATATTTAAATCTGGGGCCACCAGAGCGACAAACAGACTTGCATAAAGTTAAGCTGTTAGAATGAGTTAAACAATAGTTTTGTAAGTTTTGCAACAAAAGATGACACCAAGTATTTTCTTAATTTTGGTAAGCCAAACCTGCATTCTTTCTAATGACCAGCAGGGGGTGACTTGTTTGCAAGTAGAAGTCATTGTTTAGAAGTCTATTTGAAAATGACCCTTTTTACTTAATTTATGACCTCTTTCATCAGGTTTATTATTTCAGGCAGTAGTTGAAAACATTGAACATACAGCATGATGGTCATTTTGAGAATTGTAGTAAAACGGGGCATGCTTTTGGGCGGGGCTGCCTTGTGATTGACAGCATTGTCCCTCAGTCAAATTCACTCGTCACTTGATGAGTGATGTTTGCTTTCAAAAAATCAAGATAGCAACATTCAAAAGTAGGGTTGTGTTTAAGGTGCTGACCAAATCATGTGAGTAATATGGATTACCGATTTACAGTGCCAAATTTTGGTACCACAGTACATCTGAATAAGAGGACATAGACCGAAAATGTGTGATGTCACTTCTGTGACAAGTGGTGGCAAAAGCAGTCTCAGGTGCAGTGACATTTTTCAAACTCAATGCAGACAATGCTCTCTGCAACATTTGTAGTGCAAAATGCAATGCTGGCCATGGCAACACATGTAATCTGAGGAAACACCTCAAACACATGTAAATGTAAAAATAAATACCACAATGTTTCAACTGAGAAGTATGGGCTTTTTTTGTAAGAGAAAATTTTGAGGAAAGCACAGAAAAAAAGAATAATACCAAATTCGAGGAATGGGTACTAGTATTGGTTCATATGTAAAAGGTACTCATCCCTTTTCAAACACCTTTAGAGTGGGACTTTACAAACAACTGGGTGATGTTACAGTGTCTGTTACCATCTTTTATATACAGTCTGAGGCTGGATCAGTAAACACTCCAATTAAATTTGTTTCTAGATCAAGAAAATGACATATATCCTGTCAGCTAAAGAATTTTAAAGGCTCACATTATATTCACCTTTCATCTAATGTGCATCTATAGGCATATTTTCCAAAATGCTGAACTCCCTTTTACTCCTTTGCTCTCATTCCCTCTTTATTCTCTCTTTGTATTTTTCATTTTCTCATTTTGCTCATCTGAAGAATCTTCATGCCGGTGTTTTCTTTTCAGAAACAACAGTTAATTGAACTCTTACAACCAAGATAAATTCTGTTCCCTCTCTAGAAAGGTCAACTTGTGCAAGATAACATGTCTCCGATGACAAATCACCTGCTCTGTCGTGTCTTCTTAGCTTAGCCTGCACTATATTATCTCATGTTTGTTTACATTTTTTTGTGACAGAAAATAGATGATGTAACATACTCTCCCAAGATGGTTTAATGATTGCATTGACTGTTATATTTTAGCTAATAAAAGCATCCAACTAGGGAATGAGTCTGAATTGGGGGGGAAAAAGAAGCAGGGTTAGAATGACTCAGTGAGGCTGAAGAAATTATTTTTGTTTTGGTCCTGAGGGGAGGACGGAGAGGGTGAGCACATGGGGCTGGGGAGCAGATGTGCAGCAGCACTCGGCTAAACACGCACGTAGTAGACAGAAAAATGAAAACACCTCATTCAAATGGTTTGGGTTACTTCAAAGTTAAGTGAGTCTGGTTAATGTAAAAAAAACAGATGAAATAACACAAGGGATGTGAAAGAGGCTGTGGATAATGATGGATAAACACAGAAATATTACCTGACTGCACTTCCTTTCTGCTCTTTGTTTTGGTCAGTGGCCTTTTCTGCTCTGATTCAGCCTCATCTGTGTTATTTCATGCCACAGTAGGCGGCTGTTCAGTGAAACAGCTCAGAAAAATCCACTGAATGGCAGCAGACTGTCAGTATTATCAAGTATCTCCTGAACATAGTGGAGCATTTA
>JAMQGT020000089.1:0-21543 GCA_024447675.2 Pterophyllum scalare
CTCTTCCAGAGTGCTCAGGACCTCAGACTGGGCCGAAGGTTCACCTTCCAACAAGACAATGATCCTCAGCACACAGCTAAAATAACAAAGGAGTGGCTTCAGAACAACTCTGTGACCGTTCTTGACTGGCCCAGCCAGAGCCCTGACCTAAACCCAACTGAGCATCTCTGGAGAGACCTGAAAATGGCTGTCCACCAACGTTCACCATCCAACCTGACGGAACTGGAGAGGATCTGCAAGGAAGAATGTCAGAGGATCCCCAAATCCAGGTGTGGAAAACTTGTTGCATCATTCCCAAGAAGACTCATGGCTGTACTAGCGCAAAAGGGTGCTTCTACTCAATACTGAGCAAAGGGTCTGAATACTTATGACCATGTGATATTTCAGTTTTTCTTTTTTAATAAATTTGCAAAAATTGTTTACTTATGTTATTAAACTTGTAACACCATCACAGCTTTGCACAGAGAGCTAAGTCTGTTAGCGTGGTTTCAGGAAATGTAGATGTAGATACAGTCATCAGTGTTGTCACTTGAACAAAACTCCACAGTAAAGTGTTTAACAACTCCCAATGCAACTTAAGCATCTGAGATAGCTGCAAAAAAACAGCTCCAGACTAATTTTATACATGCTACAAGACAGCCTACTGTCGATTTAATTGCTTTTCTTTGGCAAGTTACCTCTTATGTTTGAATAAAAGATTGATTCTTAAAGCTGTTATTACAGCAATGTCTGAAAAACCATAATCCCTCTGTAAAGTAGCAGACACTTGGACACAGTCTACCATATCTCTTGAACACAGACAGGCGGGCATGAGCAAATTTTACATTTATTGCAAATTTGTGCATTAAAAGTCCTTTGAAATTATGAGGTTTAAAGAAACATTCCCAACCTAGCCTTTACAGAATGCTTCCTGCCTGCACAGAATTACTTTGACAAGGGACGATGTCCATATCACAGTCTCTTATCCAAATAACATTCTTTACACTTTCAAATTTAAATGATGATGTCCAAGTTTACATTTAGGTGAGGTCGTGGAACACTGTAGTTTATATTGGCCTCGATCAGTGTTTACGAGAGCTGTGTCCTGAGAAGTGATGGTGTTTTGTTAACAGTGTTGTAGCTGCAGGATAAGATCACCCAAAATAATCACCTTTTCTTGTAGTTTTCCTTAATTGTGTTATAGTCCTTTCCTTAAAAAATAAAGGGAAAAAAACAAGATAGCTTGAAAAGCAATTCTGAATGTATGTGACATGTATACATGTATATGTATATAATTTAAACATTTTAATTACGACAGACAGACCGACACTGCTAGCACAGGGCGAAACCGAGAACCTACAGAGGCTGCACAGGTAGCCCAGCTCCTCCAGGATGGCACATCAACAGCTGTCATTGCTTGAAGATTCTCTTGGAGACCATAACAGAACCCATCAGCAGGACTGGTATCTGCTCCTTTGTGCACGGACGAACAGCATGAGCACTGCTGGAACCCTACAAAACCTCCAGCAGGCCACTGGTGTGAATGTGAATAATCAGAAACAGACTTCATAAGGGTGCCCTGAGGGCCCGATGTGCTCTAGTGGGCCCTGCGCTCAGTCACTGGCACCGTGGAGCCTGATTGGCATTTACCACAGAATACCAGAATTGGCAGATCCACTGCTGGCACCCTGTGCTTTTCACAGATGAAAGCAGATTCACAATGAGCACGTGTGACAGACATGAAAGGGTCTGGAGAAGCCGTGGAGAACGTTGCACTGTCTGTAACATCGTTCAGTACGACCAGTTTTGGTGGTGGGTCATGTCAGGCATGCATACAAGCATGATGGGGCAATAAAAACAACTGAGTAACATTTTAAGTTGGTGCAATGGAATTTTGGCAAAAATGAACTAGCCTGCAGATCATTTTTGTTTCACTTTGATTTTCAGGGTGTCTGTGAATTCAGCCCTCTGTAGGTTGATAATTTTTATTTCCATCAAACAATGTTGCATCATTTTGTTCCTAAAACCTTACTCAGTCCATATAAGTATAGATATCCAGCATGTTTTTCCCCCATTGAGATCTGATGTGTTTTCAGTGTTCCTTTAATTTGATCTGTGTATAAAACTATCCATACTTTCTTCCTTCCTGCAACTCTACCCTTTATCCTATTATAACATATGACATCATCAGTTGTAAAAGATAAGTGTGCTGTAGTTTTTCTCATGTACACATGCGTCTGACAAACTGAACCAAAAACACAGCATATATGCTAATACAGGAGCTATGCTAACATTTATGAGTTATGACAGGTGTTATCCTCCATCCAACAACAGCAATCAGAGCATGAAGTAGCAATCGGGATATACAATATCGCAATGAATAAATACATTTGTATGACCTTAATAGATCAGCCTACATGGCTGTGGAAGGTTCAGATTAACCTATCCAAGTGTTTTAGTGTCCAAAAATGTGTCTAAACATGGACAGAATTTGAGACAATCTAATTTACTTTTGAAGTTAATGATAAGTTTGTCTACCCTTCAGGGTGGAACTTCTAATAATGGCATGATGAATCATGTACACGCAATCTACAGGCAATAGTTGCATGCATGAAAGCAAAGTTCAACAGTGTTGTGAATCCATACCTAATACTGGATCTGAGACAGGCTAAAGATGGCAAAGTCAGTAAGTCACCATAAAAGAGGCAATAGGAAAGCCACACAGAGCGCACGCCTTCAACTGAAAGACATCTCTGAACCTGTATTACAGAGAACACAGACAAAGAGGTCCTATTTAGGTGTAATATACTGGAAAGTTCTGAACTTTCCAGCATCAGAAAAAATTGTTGTTTTGAAGGTATTTCTTTCCTTTTGTCTGTTATTTGTTATCATTTTTTTGCTGTTAAATTGAAATGTCACCTGAAACAGTTTTAGTACCTAACAGTGCTGTGAGCCGTACGTGGTAAACCTTGAGAATGAGTTGAAATTCAGGCAAGACAATGAAGTAAGAGAGTAGAATGCTGCTAAAAATAACTAATTACATATCAATGCTGATATAAACCGCGCAGTAACATTTCTGCTCTGTTTGATTCTTGTGATAATATTGAGTTTTGATTGAGTTTTATGGTCCTTCTTTCTTGTATTTCTGGTGTCTCCTGTGTTTCCCTAGCGTTGCCTCCATCCATCTTATCAGTGTGTTTGCTACTTCATCTTACTGGGCCCTAATCGAGGAAGTATAGTCAACTAATTCTGAGTTTAAAACTAAACTCTAAGCTGATTAACCCTGAGATTGTCAACTCTTAGTTTCCCACTCCAGAAAGGCTGATCAAAGTAAGTTCAAACAACTCTGAGTGTTTTCACACTGCGTTAAGTGCATGCATGACTAGAGAAAAGAAAGACATCATCAATCATGGAGCTCCGATACCAGGATTCACCATGGCAACAGGTAAATAAAGAGCGACACCTCCATTTTAACCCAAGTGGACCGAGGGATCTGAAGATGTGTCAGTGTGGGCTATGACGTTTATCTTAAACAGGATGTGAGGAAGTAATCATTTTAATTAGCTTGGGCCACTCAGAATCATCCTAATACACAGTATAAAAGTTTGATATAAGATATATAACTTTTTTTTATTAGATTAAGCTGGAATCCTGTTTTTACATTTGATTTTTAAATCTAATTATTCAGCTGTAACCTGATGGAACAAAATGTCAGAAACTGAAGTCAAAAAATATTGAGGAACAGATGATGGATCTATGATAGCTATTACTTCACCCAGATAGCAATATTCTTTTTTATTATATAAAAGAAAAAGCATTTCTGCAAAGGTTTATGACCATTTCATTTTTATAATAATATTCAGTAAACATTTAATGTACAAATGGGTTGTTCTGGCATAAAAATGCTTAGGCTAATGAAAACCTATGCATTAATTTTTGCCAATGTAGCCGTGTATAGTTTTATCAAATATCTGTGATAATGATGGCTCTCTTACAGCCATAGCAGAGATGTTTTACTAAGTTACTATTATTAATAATAAGGGTTATGGTTTAATGGATGTAAAGTTTAATGAGTAAAGCAAAAATGTTAAAAGAATTTCTAAGCTTTCATTGAACTCTACACATGATGGTCTGCTAGGTTTTAGTTATTTTAGTATAATTTTAGAAGGATCAGTCATTTTTGAATAAGGAACACAGATCATGTCAGGACAAAATAAGCCACTGTGAATGGATCCAAACTGGACTGATCTGGTCTGAATCTGTGATACTTATCGCTTTTGGATCCACTGTGTCCTGTGCAAGTGGACCCGGACAAAGTCTGCTTATCCGTTGTGGAGCCAATGATACCTTTAGGTGGATCATGGTCTGGGTAGACCCACTTAGACTAATTTAGGTGATTTTTACTTGAAACTACGATTGGGTTTAGACTTTTTCAGACACTGTAGCTTTCAAATTGTTGTCTGACATAATTTAATGACTGAATCTCAATCTATGAACATACTCTATATTGCCACAATTAATAATTCACCCAAATCATTGAATTCAGGTGTTCCAGTCACTTCCATGGCCACAGGTGTATAAACCAAGCACCTAGGCATGAAGTTGCTTCTACAAACATTTGTGAAAGAATGGGTCGCTCTCAGGAGCTCAGTGAATTCCAGTGTGGTACCGTGATAGGATGCCATCTGTGCAACAAGTGCAGTCGTGAAATTTCATCACTATTAAATATTCCACAGTCAACTGTTAGTGGTATTATAACAAAGTGGAAGCAATTGGGAACGACAGCAACTCAGCCATGAAGTGGTAGGCCACGTAAAATCTCAGAGTGGGGTCAGCGGATGCTGAGGCACATGGTGCACAGAGATCACCAACTTTCTGCAGAGTCAATCACTACTATACAGATCTACAAACTTCATGTGGCCTTCAGATTACGTCAAAAACAGTGTATAGAGAGCTTCATGGAATGGGTTTCCATAGCTGAGCAGCTGCATCCAAGCCTTACATCATCAAGCACAATGCAAAGCAGTGGATGCAGTGGTGTAAACCACGCCGCCACTCGACTCTAGAGCCGTGAAGACGTGGTTGCACTTTTGCGTCTGGAAATCCAATGGACAAATCCGGGTTTGGTGGTTGCCAGGAGAACAATACTTGACTGACTGCACTGTGCCAAGTGTAAAGTTTGGTAGAGGGGGCATTATCGTGTGGTGTTGTTTTTCAGGAGTTGGACTTGACCCCTTAGTTCCAGTGAAAGGAACACTTAATGCTTCAGGATACCGAGACATTTTGGACAATTTTGTGAGAACAGTTTGGGTATGGCCTCTTCCTGTTCCAACATGACTGAAAACATGAAAAAAGTTGCATTAACTAATCAAGGGGAAAGGTTTAGCAGATGTGTGAGATGCTTTTTTTTCCATCTTGTCTGCAGGTAAGAGGAAGGCTCTCATTTCACACTGAATCATTAAAAGGTGACAGAAGTGTGATGCAAATTATGTGCATCAGCAAGCAACAAGCAGCAAAATGGAAAAAGCAACAATCCTTAATTCAATGTCCTCCTATAGCTAAGGAAAATACAAAACAAATTATTTTAAAGGATTATTTTGATGCTAGCATTCTCAAAATATTTTCTGTCAATTACTCTTTCTCAGAGCAGACTATGTTGACACCCTGGACATGGAGAGAGATGTTTGTGATGGGCTGGGAGATCTGTTTGCATGGTAGCTCATTAACTGTGAAGAACGAACTGAATCCCTCTTACCTGTCAGCACGTGCAGTTTTTTTGCACCTATAAATAAATAGCTACTGCTGTATTAGGTTGTACATTTTTTTCAGGGCAAGTTTTTGTTGTTGTATTTGGTCCTTTCGCAGTAGAACAGAGTATTAAAATGAATCACACAAAGGTGATATACTAAAATTAGTGGCATGCAACTTAGCGCATACAGTAATGCTGAAAGTAAGCATGCGTGACCGTGATCGTTGCTGCTGTGACTGTTAATTTATTTGGAAAGTCAGTGGCACAGGAGGATTCCTCACAAAGCTTTGGGTCCCTTTCCTACATTAGCTTTTCACTGAGTCCTCACACTAAATGTTTAGAACAGAGCCCCACATATGCCTGGCATATTTCTTTAGAACTGAATCCACATGCACATACAGTATTGGTGCATACAGTATAGTAGCGTGCCGTGGCAGGATGCCACCTGTGCAACAAGTCCAGTTGTGAAATTTCCTCACTACTAAATATTTTACAGTCAACTCGGGGTTCAGTTTATTGCCCAAGGACTCTTCGACATCCAGACTGGAGGAGTCAGGGATCGAGCACCAACCCTCCAAATGGTAGATGAACAACTCCTCCTGAGCCACAGTTGCCCCAACAGTGATTGTTACAGTAACATACTGTAAATGATCCAGTAACACACGGTAAATATTTCCAGTGCAAGGAAACAGACCTGACAGCTTCTGCTGCTCACGGTCACAGAGTTCGATAAATGGAGATTATAGATTTTATTCTGAGATGATAGTAAATCTGCAAGGCAATTGCTCTCTCGGTCCATTTATTGATTACTGAATGACTATGTTAAGTACAAAAGAACAATCTGAGATATTAATATTTGTAAATTTACAAATTCAAATGTAAATTTTTACAAATGTATTTACTCTGCTATGCCCTTTGATGGCGACTTTATGAATGAGGAAACTAAATGCAGTGTCAGCCAGCTGGTTCAGGTGCAGTAGGGGGGAGGAGTCATAGAGAAACTGACAGCAAGCAGGTTAAGTTCACCAAGTCTGTTACCCTGGTAACTGGCTTAGAGTTTAACTTCATTTAATTTCTGCTTTTTTATAGCAGAAAACTCACAGCGTCCCTCAACACAGGGTTAACAAACTCAGTTATAAGCTAGACTAGGGCCCAGTTCTTGTTTTTACATGTTTCCTTCCCAGCAGCCTGTATGACCCAGTCTTCAGTGCTGCTCCAGGTGACCTTTCTATACACACCTGTTTCACCTGCTCCAATTTCCCAGTCAGCACTAGATATTTATAATAGCTGCATGAATCAAATATAATTTAAACAAACAATCTTAGATTCTGCTTTTTCTACAAGGCATTCGTGCTGATACATATGGCTGTGCCATATGCCTCTATTAGCAGGCACCCCTGATGCACCTTCAGAACCACAGGCCGTCCACTCCATCACACTATACCATTGTCATGCAGTAAGCTGCCAAACATTTAGCTTTTTGTACTGTAGCTGTAAATCACCAATAATGTACTCGAGTTTGAATCCTGTCACAGAAAATCGGGTTCAACTTATTTTAAGACATGACTGCCTTTTTATTTTATTTATTTATTTATTGTGGTAAATGGATTAGGTTTAAGCATCAAAACTTGTTTTGGATTAGGAAATGGTTTTGGATAAAATATGCCCTTTCACAAGATTAATGGCAATGTGAAAGTTATTCTACACAAACTAAAATAAAGACTTTGGCATAAAGACGTTGAAGGGAAGCTGGATGTGCGGCTGGACCCGCAGGCGCACGTCATGAATTACGCTCCACACACTGATTGTTGTAACTGAAAGGAACCAGAGCTGTAAGCGAGAAACAAAAGAAAACACATTTTCATACCCACCTTTACTGTCTTCTACAGATATTCAAGAAATTGTCAGGAGATTAAAAACTCGCTCCCGCACTTAAATATGACATCAGTGATAGCCTGGAGTTGACTCGCACAGATAAAGCAGGTGTAAGGCAGTTACAAAGTTCTTTGCAGAGTAGAAGCTCATTAAATGTGGCTCATCTGGGTTGCAAATGGGTTACAAGAAACACCAGCTGCCAATAATTTGTTGTGTCAAGACTATCTATAACAACTACATTAATTATTCCCCCACAGCTTTCTACAGTATCCTGCTTATCACAGGACCACTTCCTCTGCTTTAAAGTAGATCAGGCAACACAGAAATATGAGTTTGCAGGTGACTAGGCTTAACATAAGGGAACATATTTATAATGGCATGTCACATGTTGCGTATTTCAGGAGAATCTGAAAAAGAGTCTAATATGGAAATGTTGTCACTTTGAATTTATATTTTTAGCCTTTTCTGTCCTATATAATCAAAATCCTCTCATGCATTATGTGACTGTCACTTTGTCTTCCCAGTCTGATTAATCATTTACGTGAACCATCTTGGTTTTCCGTCCAATAACATCTGCAGCCATTTTAGATTCTCTCTTGCCTATCGGCTGTCCAGCAAATTCCCAAACATTCATTAATGCATCCACAGAAATACTCCAGTCTCAGTCCAGCGTGTGTAATTACAATATAATTGTAAGCCTCTGGTCCCACCAGTTTCATGCTCCATCTTTGGCACACCCTTATATGGATGCACATAACAACAAAAGAGGTGGAAAGTTAAAAGAAAAACTTTTTCCCACACAGCAAGTCACGTGAATCAAACGCAGCAAACTGCCTAAACACTATAACCAAAATGATACAGAAAAGAGGGAACAGTGTACAAACATTCATTACTGCTCCTGCTGACACACTCACATTAACAAGAAGGGAGGCTATTTGACACATTAACATACAAACCATAAAAATCTCCCTCACAGATATGAACACTGAGTTCAGCTTAACTGTGAGTGCTAAGATTATGAAGCCATCGTCTGCATGTCTTTGATCAGTTGTGGAATTTTTATCAGTCATTATATATTGTCTCTGTCACTGCACACACTCCCTTTGCTAGGTACAAATCTTTTATACTGGAAAAAATCTTGGAGATCACTGACGTTGCGCATAATTAGGCAGAATTTGCTGTTAACAGAACATCATCGCTTTAAGCAGAGTGAGACGGGGTAACAAATTTGACACTACCCAAGATATATTTGTTGATAGCAATTATTATTCCACTTAGCTGGGATACCATCCTGCAAGTGGCATCATAGCAAAATGTTAACGTATTTCTTTTGTCTTCTTCAAAATGAGTGATGTGATCTTTTTTCCCTTTTATTTAAGTATTAATTAAAAGACAGACAATGATATGACACCATAAGGAACAGAGTGATTGACCAAGTTGGGAAAATTGAAATGATAAAATAAAGCACCCATGAGATAAGACAAAAAGTATACCTCTGAGGTCTGCCTGTACCCCATTTGGTAGGATTAAATTTAAAGTTAAATGGCTTTTCTAACTAAAAATGTCATGGTTTAAGTGGCTCTGGCAGCCGGCCTTAATATAAATTTCCATCTGTAAGGCTTATTGGAGTGTTCCACAAAGCTTTGAGCAAACGGGCAGATGCTGACGGTCCATTTCTTCACTCTCTGTCGTTTGAAATCCCAAAGTTTGGAAATGTAAAGGGAGAGGGGGGTTATTTGTTTGAGAATGCAGCATGGCTATGCTCAGTAGGCGCTAGAAAGTGAGAGAATATGACATAGCAGGTGGAAATCAAAACCAATTACAGTTTTCGGGTATTGGTTTTAGAGGTTTTACAGGTGGCAGCTGCTGGTGGGATGGCAAAAGATAGCAAAATAAAAGGCTGGAAGGAAGGAGCAAGGGATGATGTAGATGACAGAAGAGAGAGTGTGCTCCTAGAAGCGCCTGTGAAAATCAGTGGCCCCCTGGGAGACCAGCTGAGCTCAATTACCAGGAGAATACAGTTGCAAGGGGAAGCCGAAAGGATACAGCATCGATCTGTCACACAGTGACAGCGGGGAAGAGCGCACAGGCAGAGAGGGAGGGGTGAGCAGCAGACTAGAAACTGTGAGGGAAAAAAATGAATCTGGAGAAGGGTGCAAGCCAGAAGACACAGTGAGGTAAAGGGAGCCATGAGCAAAACAAATTCTACTGTTTAAGGTGGATTATACGTTCTTAAGTATGCTTTTGTCACTGCAGTTTATTTATCCCAAACAGTTAGCTCTAAACTAAATGGATTATTAGATTGTACAATCTAGAGTATGATGGGAAAATTATAGCAGTCATTTGCATAATGTGTACTCAAGCCCTGATAAATGGGGATGGTTGCATCAAAAAGGGCATCAGGCTTAAAATCTCTGTCAGATTGAATACCAGGTCGGCTGGGGCCCAGAAGAGGAGGGTGGGAAGGTGTGAGTGTGGAGATTAGAGTAGATGGCTAATATGATGGAGAATAAAAAGGTATATATATTGTGTGAGTGGGAGACCAAGTGGAAGGGGAGAGAGGTCAGGAACTTTGGAAACTCTTCTACTATGACATAGATATAAAGGGAAATGGAGTAGCTGTAAACGTGAAGGAAGAGTATGTGTTCTGGAGGTGAAGAGACTCTCAGACAGGATCAGGAGTTTAAAACTGGAAGTCAAAGTGATGTTAAATGTTGGATGTTAAATGTTGGATGTCGAAAAGAAAGAAGAATTCTGGAGTAAGTTGGTTGAAGTGGTAAAGAGTGTCCTCAGAAAGGACAGAGTGGTGATTGGAGTGGACTTCAATGGATTTGTAAGTGAAAGGAACAGAGATGATAAGCGGGTGTTGGGTAGGCATGGTGTTAAGGAGAGAAATGCGAAAGGACAGATGGTGGCATATAGATACTGCAAAAAGGATTGAAATGACTGTTGTGAACACATATTTCAAAGAAGGGGGAGGAACATACGGTGACATTTAAGAGTGGAAGAAAGTGCACACGGGTGGACTGCATCTTATGCAGAAGGTGAAATCTGATGGCAGTCTGTATGATGACTTTGGCCATCAAGAAGAGCAAGCAAGTCAAGGCAGAAGCAGGATTAAATGGTGGAAGTTGTAGAAGGAAAAATACTGTGCAGAATTCAGGAAGGAGTGAGATAGTCTCTGGGTAGGGAGGAGTTACCAGATGACTGGGAAAGTACAGCTGAAGTGGTGAGGGGAAACTGCCAAGAAGGTATTTGGTGTATCCTCTGGACAACTCAACTCAACTTTATTTATAAAGCACTTTAAAATCAAATGCAGTTAGCCAAAGTGCTGTACACAACCAAGCAAACAAAGCAAAAACACAGACATAAGACAAGGAAAAAATAAATAAATAAATAAAACCACAGCTAAGAAAATAAACAAAGAAAACTAACATCTCAAACTGACTTAAAAGCCAAAGAGAAGAAATTTAAGAGAGGACTTAAAAGCAGAGAGCGAGTCAGCCTGCCAGTTTTGGGGCAGCAACTGACAAAGCGCGTAAACCTCTGAACTTCCTCTTTGTCTTTGGGCCAGCCAGCAGTGCCAGATCAGCTGACCTGAGTGAACGTGAAGGAACGTACAGGTGGAGCAGATCAGACAGATATGACGGGGCGAGGCCAAGAAGACATTTAAAAAACAAATTAAAGGATTTTAAAATCAGTCCTAAAACGAACTGGGAGCCAATGAAGTGAGGCCAAGATCGGAGAAATGCGCTCATGTTTTTTGACCCCAACTAAAAGTCGTGCAGCAGCATTTTGCACCGTCTGAAGCCGCGCAAACAGTGTCTGGCTGAGCCCAACATAAAGTGCACTGCAGTAGTCTAAGCGAGTTGTGATAAAAGCATGGATTAAAATCTCAAAGTGATGCAGTGAAAGGAATGGTTTCACTTTGGCCATTGTCTTAGCTGATAAAAGCTGGACTTGACTACTGACTTAATTTGCGCATCAAATTTAAGTTCACTGTCCAGCTTTACACCCAAGTTTGTCACTGTCTTAGTCAGATGTTGAGTTAAAGGAGCCAGGTCAATAGTCATTTTAGAAGTATCACTGGGACTAAGCAACAGCACCCACAGTACGCCTGTCTTCTTTCTTCATCTTCCTGACTATCAGGAAGTGCATGAAAGCATTGAAAGGAAGAGGCTTGTAAAGAAAGACTCGGATAGTCAGGGAGATGAAGAAAGTAGACAGGAGTACTGTGTATGGAAAAAAGAGAGGTGACAAAGGAAAAGGAGAAGGCTTTTAGAGAGTTGTATGTAAGGCTGGACACTAAGGAAGGAGGCAATAATATGTACCAATTGGTTAGGCGAAGATTGAGCTGGAAAGGATGGAGGGTGGCTGTAAGGAGGTGGTTAGGAAAGAGGGCAGTGGACTTTTTAACCAGATTATTTAGCCTTCCTCTTGTGTTAGCTTTCAGTTACTATCGCTGATGTTAGTGAGTCAGTTTTGACCTGTGTCTTAAATCAGCCAAAAAAAAAAATAAAATAAAATAAAATAAAATACCCTCAAAACAATAGTTTGTCATCCAGTTCGTTTGTTACCACTTGGTTACCTTGTTAGGCTTCCTTATCCATGAAAAGATCGGTTTCAATGTTTTTTGGTGTGCCCCCCAGCTGCTTTCTATTAACAGCATACCTCTTGCTTTCAGTCCAAAAAAAATGGTAAAATGAACCTCAAGAAAATTCTGTGAACAAATAAAAGATTATGTTACTTTAATATTACTAAAAAGTATTAGAAAACATCACTAAAATAAATGTGTTTTATTTTTTTAAATGTTATATTATTAACTATAGTAACATCTAGGGTGTTACAGGTCAATTTTGACCCATATGTATTTACTTCTAGGCAAATCCTAAAAAGCTTTTTCTTCTTTCAAAAATAGAACTTTAATGCAAATATAAAATGAAAACCAGAACAAGTACATAATCAACAGTGTTACTGCCTGTAAAAGCCCATTTTGAAGAAAGTGGAGCCCTGTCTTTCACCTGCTGAATTTCAGGGGGCAGCCTGGGTTTGGTTTTGGGTTTGTGCCCATCATGGTAAGTTTCCTCCTGTAAAGTCCTTATCCAAGGTCACAGGTGGCCACAATATCATGGTCACATGATATTGTGAGCTCACAGTCCAGTAGTCATATCAAGGACCACACATTTTTCTTGATTTTTCTCAGTAATGACACTCGCAGGTTTGCCTGTGTAATTCTGTAGATTCCATCCATAGCTGGTTTTTGCATCATAAGCTGTCCAGATTTCTATGCCATATTTTCCTGGCTTGCTGGGCATGTATTGTCAAAAGGGGCATTTTCCATGGAAAGGGACAAAGCATTCATCTGCCATCACCTCTGGCCCTGGGTTGAACATCAGTGGAAGGAATTGCACCCATCTCTCCCAGACATCCCTGATGGAATCAAGCTTGTCAGGTTTTGTTCTGTTGTCAAATATAAAGACTCTTGCTATTATTGGAAAGGTCTGAAGTGGCATTGTTGTCCAGAAAATATTTCTGCCTGTTGACATCTCTCAGATACTATCAGTAGCCTCATTGATGGATCTGTACACTCCAGCAAGAAGAAGAACATCAAACATCCAAGTGCACATCATTCCATATGTGCACTTTTTTCCTTCAAGGTTTGTCACAGAAATGACGACTTATACTTGTCACAGCAAACCTTGTCATCCCAGGGGTCATTTTGATGACATCTGAAGCAGCTGCCCTGCCATGTAAGTCAAGAGGTTGTACTCAAAGAGATGCTACCACTTCTTGAGTTGTATGTTTCAGCAGGAGCAGCTTCAGCACTTGCGACCTCCTCATCAGACTCCTCAGATGTGTCTGTGTCCTCTGGTTGATACTCTACATCGTCCTCCTCATCAGAAACTGGAGCATCTTTATCACTACAGTGCTCTGTGTCTTCTGCTTCATCTTCAGCAAAGATATGATCTGCAAGTAACAAATTAAACTAACTTGCTCTATACATGTCTGTACATGTCTGTACATGTCTGTGCATGTCTGTACATGTCTGTGCATGTCTGTACATGTCTGTGCATGACTGTGCATGTCTGTACATGTCTGTGCATGTCTGTGCATGTCTGTACATGTCTGTGCATGACTGTGCATGTCTGTACATGTCTGTGCATGTCTGTACATGTCTGTGCATGTCCATCTGGATGACCTTATCAGGCTTTGGAAGCAGAGTTTGAGAGGCTATCAATAAAAGCAGTAGGGATAAAGGGGGATGTTTGTCCAGGGACAAAGGTCAACAGGGAAGCCCCTAACTTCTCTCTGACAGTGTTAGTGAGGTCACCAGTGTTGGCATAGTTACCTTGAAAAAGTAATCTGATTTTTGATTACTAATTACTTCTTTAAAAAGTAACTTAGTTACTTTACTGATTGCTTAATTTTGGAGGTAACTAAGTTAGATTACAAGTTACTTTATTAGTTACATTCACCAGCTGCCGGTGTGCCAAAAAGCAATTTCCGGGATTTGCCAAAAAAATAGTAGCCTGTATTTAAACGACTCTAAATGACTTGTTGGCCTATAATCAGTGAAACATGTGTCAAACATATCTCTCATGAATGATATCAGGTCATTTTGAGTAAGAAACAGCGTTTCTATCACATGGTAGAAGCTGCAATCAGTTTTTGGCAAAGAGACTTTTATATATTCATTTTTCATCAAGGTAAACTGTCATTGCCATTAAAAATGTCTTTTTAAACAGAAATCTGGCTCAGAAGGCTGCAGAAATCACAACAAATATAACATCACAGTTCTATAAAGATATTTGAAGTGACCAAAAATCACTGGATTGATTATAATGTAGATACAATAACAGAGGCTCCTAAAGATTCTCACAAAAGAGGTTATTTCATCATTTCATATATAAGCCCTTCATAAATCATGTGGACTGCACTCTTTGTACCAATATAAGCAAAGGCATTACACATAAAAGCACATAGAAACATCAGAATCACTTTATGGCAGATGATCACTTTTTGGCACAACACCTGCAGTCCAGCTTTTGCTGTTTGGGTGCTGGGGGGACCTCCTGCATTAGCCACAGCTCTGCTTCGCACCACCTGGTGGGGCTCACTCTATAAGTTTGACTGTGCCATGCCACGACTCCAAATGTTTCCTCAAATCTGGCATAGTGTTTTTGAAGCTAGATAGCACTTTGTCACCAGCACAGAGTGCACAACCAACCTTGATATTGTCATCTTTAGCTGACACAAACTCGAAATAGGGATTGTATTTCCAGCTAGAAGCATCTCTCTCCTCCCTCCATTGTTTATGTTTGTGTCGCTGTGTGCTATTATTGTCCTCATGCTGAAAACGGGACTTATTTGTCAGATCGGCCAGACGTCACTCCCCGAGATGCAAGAAGAAAGCAAAAAATATCTTTTTACTGAGGAAAATGATGAAAAAAATAACGCACGGTGACTCAGATAAGTAACTTTAATCTGATTACCTGACTGCAAATAGTAACGCATTAGATTATTCATCACTGAAAAAAGTGGTCAGATTAGAGTAGCGGTTACTGTTACTGTATGAGTACTTAGTAATAACTGTTACTTAGTAATAACTGCTACTTAGTAACACATTAATGAAATCATTGGAGGTCACAGTGTGTTTATGATTTCAGTTCTGACACTAATTGTCTTTTTTATAATCTTATATTATAACTGGGTTGAAACCGAACCTAACACCACAAAGGTCATTATATTCATTAGAGCATTTTAAAATTTAATGAAATAGATTTGTTTTGTTTTGTTTAAATAATGCTTCCTGACAAAGTCAAAAAGCCTTGACACAATAAACAAATTTAAATGGTGCTTTTATGAATTTAAAACATGAAAAAGGGTCGGTGCCAACCCTAACACTAGAGGAAGGTTAACATTGGAGAAAAAGTGGACTGATACAAATTTTCAAGCGTAATGGTGATGTGCAGCTCTGTAGAAACTGCAGAGGAGGGAAGTTCATGAGCCATACCACGAAGCTATTGGAAAGAGCTGTTGAAACTAGGCTGAGAATAGAGGTGACAATCAGTGAGCAGCACTGTGGCTTCATCCGAGAAAGCGCACTATAGATGCAATGTTTGCTTTGAGAGTTTTGATGGAGAACTATAGAGAAGGCCAAAAGGAGTTGCACCGTATCTTTGTCTAGAGAACACATATTATAGGGTGCCAAGAGAACAACTGTGGTATTCTATGATGGAGTCAGGACTGGCAGAGAAGCATGTAAGTGTGGTGCAGGGCATGAATGAAGTCAGTGAGACAGCGGCGAGATGTACAGTAGGAGTGACAGGTGAGTTCAAGGTGGGGGTGGGATTACATCAGGGATCAGCTCTGAGCCCCTTTTTTGTCTTTAGTGATGATGGACAGGGTGACAGATGAGGACAGGGAGGAGTCTCTGTGGACTATGATGTTCACAGACAACATAGTGAGCTGCAGTGAAAGTAAAGAGCAGGTAGAATAGAGCCTGGAGAGGTACGCTCTGGAGAGAAGAGGAATGAACGCCAGTAGAAGCAAGACAGAATACATGTGTGTTAATGAGAGGGAGACATGTGTAACAGTGAAGACGCAAGAAGGAGAGGTAGTGAAGGTGAATGAGTTTAAACGCTTGGACAAGCAACAACCAGTGTACAAGGCAGGTGAAGAAGAGAGTGCAGGCAGGGTGGAGTCAATGGTAACAAGTCTTGGAGTGATTTGTGACAGAAGGATAGCAGCAAGAGTGAAAGGGAAGGTTTACCAGATGTAGTGAGACCTGCTATGATATATGGTTTGGAGACGGGAGGCCGAGCTGGAGGGCAGAGTTGAAGATGTTAAGATTTTCACTAGGAGTGACCAGGATGGACAGGATTAAAAATGAGTGCATCAGAGCTACAGCTCAGTTTGAGTGTTTTTGGAGACAAAAATATAATAACAAAGCTGAGATGGTTTGGACATATGCAGAGGAGGGATAGTGGACACACTGGGCAAAGGGTGTTGAACATGGAGCTGCCAGGCAGGAGGAAAAGAGGAAGACCACAGAGAAGATTCATGGATGGAGTGAAGGAGGATGTGCAGAGGTGTTGACAGAAGAGGATTCGAGGCAGATGGTCAGCTGTGGTGACTCCTAAAGGGACACCCCGAAAGAGAAGCAGTTTTCTTTTTTAAATTCTGTATTTTGAGACAGTCATTTATGTTTACAAGGCAAATAACCGAAGCAGTACAATGTCATATCCTCTGCCAGTCACGGATTTTTATACAATATGGGTACTTTGTACATTTTGTGAGAGATGAAGCACACACACAAAGCAAGCAGACTTTATCAGAGCGTGTCTGGAGAGAAGAAAGGGTAAGGGAAAAAATCAAACTGTCATTCACTTATTTACTTAGGAAGTGATGATGGACAGGGTACTTAAAAGTTGACATGTTAACCGTTCATTTCTTTGAAATGTTTTCATAATTAAAATTAGTATAGTCCCTAGTGCAAGTAATACAGAATTTCAATTAATGCCCAGAAAATCACAGAGTACAGTAATAACATACTTCAAAGCAAAATGCTTGGGGCGATTCTGTTTGTGTATGTAATGCAAATGCCCACAAGCACATTTCCTAATTAATTTTCTCCCATCAGTTGAATCTTACAGTAGCTTTTCATGCTTGCAGCTCCCCACCAATCCCACACTGCCAGCGAAGAAATGACCATGAGTCTGGCATTCTTGGAACTTACTTAAGCATTTTTTGAGTAATTTTCTATGAGATGAATCAAAGGACACTGTTGGGAATGATGGCTCAAGAAGAAATCTAAGAACAGGCCTCGTGCCTGTTTAAACAAGGGACTCTTGAGTGTACAAAAGTTTTGACACACTTTCCCATTCATTTGAAATTTGAATGGGAATTTAAAACTTTAAATGTTAACCACATCTCTTTCTGAATTTCTACCACTTCAAGGACAAAAGTCTTTTATACTCAACTCAATGTGTGATGTCGGAGTGCACATTGTGCAAAGTTGAGGGAACTCGCTGTTGTTGGTGTTTTTTTCATGAAAAAAATGTGACGATGGCACTCTGCCGAAAGCTAGCTCAGATCCAATAAATGGATATTAGCAAAGGTAAGGTGAATAATGGTGCTCAAGAAAAACAAAACAATGAAATGGGTCCCAGAATTCATCTGGATCTTAGTTCAACAAATACCAACCTGCATTAGGCAACAACACATCATAACAACACTGGATTCCCCAAGCAGAGCAACACGCTCAACCACCTCAATCCTCTGGGGGCTTATTTACAAAAATATTCTTAGATCCATACTTGAACCTAGTGTTACTTTCA
This sequence comes from Pterophyllum scalare, assembly GCA_024447675.2. Taxonomy (NCBI): domain Eukaryota; kingdom Metazoa; phylum Chordata; class Actinopteri; order Cichliformes; family Cichlidae; genus Pterophyllum; species Pterophyllum scalare. Next base: position 17,944 of record JAMQGT020000089.1, read on the forward strand.
GTCCTGACAAGTTGCTGACATGAAATACCTGTAAATCGCAGTGATTTCTGGCAGTTGACGGATGTTTACAGGTTGTGAAGTTTTGTAAAAAAATTGCCAGAAACCCCTAGCAAATTATGGCACAGAGGTGGGAGGGTGTGGGATACTGCTGGTGAATCTCAATAGGAGTACACTCCAGTATGGGCAGTAACATTTATGGCTTAAACTATAATCAGTGAAACTAATTATCATTAGAAAAAATAAAAAACTGAGTCAGTACTTTAGTAAAATGCAACAGAAACAATAAACACCACTGTAAACAACCAGTTTAACCAGTAGCTTTAAAACGTTAGAAAAATGTTTGTTTAAACAAGTTCTAAGCCACTTTACTCTTATAGCTCTTTTATTTCTGTGCATGTATAGAATATGTATAGATGTATTTTGGGTATTCAACCAATGCAGAGGCTACGGAGACACACTTTCATGCAGCCCTCTGAAAGCACGTAGCTCTGTGCCAGTGATGTTATGTGTAGGTAGAATGCCAACTGGTTGAAAAGTTGCACACATGAGTAGTATAGACAGCAGCTGCAGAGCCATGGCTACTTCTTTCTAATTTCATGTGCTGTTTACAGAATATTCTATCCTGTTTTTAATTTAAGACATATTTGTATACATGGCACTTAACTTATTTAACCTTTAACCTTTATTTGATATGCTTTTCCCTGCATGAATGACAAGGAGCCCAAGGCAGTGAGCATGTTCCAGACTCACAGACTCCCAGTGTACTTAAAAAAAAAAAAAGCAAGATACAAACAATCTACTGCCATCATCAGTAGTGCTAGAAAACACAGACACCCCCGACAAGGCTCTGGGTCCAGAGCACTTCTGTCAGCATGAGGAAAACCTACAACGTATTAGGCAGGTTGTTTTCACAATGTCTTTTAATGCTGTCTTTGTGTAATTAACTTGAGTAGAATAATTTTACTCCAGCTACATATGAATTTCATATCTGATCTGCAAGAATGGAAGCCAGACTGTAATTGTTAACTGTCATGCAGGAAGTGCAATAGATAAATATAAAGCACTGATATTAGGAATTATGTAAAAATATAATCCAGCTGCAGAGGGTAGGCATCGGGATACACAGGCAGAAATACACGTGGAAGTGAGGATTGGTTTGAGCATTGAGAGCAAGAAATATGTTAATATCTTGTATGACATGCAAATCTGTTAGTCACTATTTAACATCCTTTGGATCTGTCCAGCACTGAGCAGTAACAAGATAAAGTAATAGTCTGTTATGCAGCAGTAATCGTATGCCGTTAAATCGCTTTTCCTTTGTAAAGCTAAACCTCTTTTTTGTTTTCACTTACCAAAACTTTCCAGTCAGAGATGACTGAAAAAAGCAATACCAAGGGCCTTGATATTAGTCAGTGCACCCAAACACTACCGTCTGGCATTTTTTTTAATGCCACTTACAATGTGCACTGCACACCAACTATTTTGGAACATGAATGTGGAGCAGTGCAACGTACAAAAGAGTTGGCAGAAGTTGAATATGGTGGTGATTAATAAATCCACTCTTAGCCAGTCTCATTAATGGTCTCATCATTCTGAAACAGCTGTGCCAATCACAGTGATGCATGGCAGCAGCTCCACAACAGCTCCAGGAAATCAGATTGGCATCTGGATGGTGCAGAGCCCCAAGACCTGAACACGCACACCCTGCTATCTGCAGCCAGAGGCAGATGGTGTGGGGGTTTTATTTAACTTGTATCATAATGATAGATATAACTAATAAAACATGTTGATGAAGCCATTTATATAAGTGCATCAATCAAAGCTATTTCAGTTTTGGTTGTGCTGTACATCATAAATTTAAAGATAATAAATTACCGAATAATAAAAAGTGACGGCTGGATTCATAAAGCACTTCAGGAATAAAACATTAAACAATATGTTGATTTGAAAAAAACAAAACAAAAGGAATGACACACAGTACAGATTTGCCACTGTAATCCATCATCTCCCCAGCCCATCTCCGACATGAACAGTGGAATGCAGAGAGGTAACGGACTTTGTAGAAGCATGGTGTCATTTGCACCTGGTTAGATGAATGTAAACACAAAGATAAAGCTATTACTGTCTATCTGATGATGCACTAAATGCTAAATGGACTGGTGTTGTTCTTAAATTTACTTACATGGATGCACCCTGTTAGCAAATTTAAGTTCTGCATAACTTATAGTACAATGTAGGATAGGGGAAACATTGTTGGTTTTTCAGCTAAACTACTAAATTACACAGACCTTAAATTTACTTACATGATACATCCCTGGCACTTAAGGCCTTAGTCCATATTATGCCATGTTATAAAGTGTTACCCTTTTTTCTATGCCCAAATGCTTTCTATCTAACATTCACATACACATTCACACTCCAGTGAGCATATCAGAGAGCAGCTTGGGGTTTGGTATCTTGCCGAAGGAACCTTTGGCATGCAAACAGGGATTGAACCACCATCCTCCCAACTGGTAGACGACCTGCTCGCCCTCCCTGAGCAAAAGGCACTATTTTTTAGATTTAGCCTTTAGTTCTAAAGATAATCTCAAATTCATGGCGACCGAGGTGTTATTACAGTAACACTGCATGTGTTAGGTTGAACCTATGTGGCGTCCCAGCCAACAGATCAATAATGCCATCCACAGAACCATGTCTGCCGTCATGGCTGGAAATATGAAAAAGCCTTGAAAGGTCGTTGTTATCCATGCTACAGAATCCATAAACCAAATCCTTGGGCAAACAAATCAGTGTATTTTAAACAGATTTTATGAAAAAATTATGCAGGTCTCTGTTCAGCCTCTGCTACATTAGCGGGGCACTTCCTTGTGAATCAGAATGTCATGAGCTTTCTGTGGCCCCCAAGGCAAAGGAACGACTTTTCACCAAGGATGATCTACAGCTGTCTGACTCACTGCTGCTGTGTGTCTGCTCGTGGCCTACAAGAACTGAGGGATGGATAAGACTTGCATACTAGATTCACCTGCCACGAATGATCTTTTAAAAGAGCCGGGGTCTCACGACTCCTGCATGCTACGTGTTGAGACTTGTTAACATTAGCAAAGATCCAAACATGTTTTAAATAGTCCACCTGTCTTTTTGCTCGTGAGCATTACAAATTCTATGGAAATTGTGTGATATAAAAGAAATTAATTTTGCTCTTCAGAAACAAATGGAAGTGTCACAGCCCCAGGTGTTAGCTCAGGCTCATTTCCAGATGCAATTATTAGATTGGATCAGGAGGTTAGTGAGTAATCGCTTGTGGAAAATCAGATTTCATAGGGTTGTGATGGCACCGACTGTCTCAGCAGGCTAAAGCAGCAGATATTCAAATTTTGACTTGTGCGTTTGAGGAGGAGACAGTCACACTTGGTGATTGGTGACTGATCCCCTGCAGCTTGTTTTTCTGGCTCTAATGAGGTTGTCTTTTGTGCAGGAAAATGTCAAAACTGGTGTTTTTCAGAGTTTTAAAAGTTATGGCTTTGAGCTGTTTAAGTTACTGCCTAGAAGTTTAGACTCAAAATATGACTGAATGTAATACTGTAACAACATGTCGTTATC